>JAAMPD010000186.1:0-75051 GCA_025266255.1 Trissolcus basalis
CGTGGAGTCAGGAGTTCAAATCCCTCGAGTAGACATCCACTTTTTTTTTTTTTTTGAAAGAAAAATTAAACTAATTAATTAATATTAATGGTATTATTAAATTAATGATAATATTAATGTAAAACAACTGCCCACTAAATTTGTAACGTAATTTAAATCAAATAGAAAAAGTTAATTGAACATTTTAAAATTATATATTTACAGAATATTTACAGAAACTTCGAAAAACAAAAATTTTGATGTATTACCTCGCGAACATCCAAGTTGATTGATATCAAAATGATATAGAATTGCAATTTTAAGCTTTTAGCGAATCCATCGACTTACTCTACTTCATCATATCGCATAATCACGGTACATCGTCAATTACAGAATCACGAGACAAATCGGATGCATGGGCGCGATTGAATCCGAGCATCAGATGTAAGTTTGACGCGACATTCGCGGACGTGGAGCGGGAATTTGAACGCGCGCGATATGGGCATACATCGATTGTGGGACATCGCGAAACCGCCGGGCAATCGGCATACAAGCGCTAACGGTTTTCACAATTCAATAGAGGTACAGCGCATACGCGCGGCGGACAAAGTGTCGTGAGCGTGTTGCACGTTCCAGCGTTGTGTCAAGCTGATTTTTTTCTCCCCAGCGATCGGAATAGAATTCCTTACAAGAATTCCGGCCAGGGTTCATGGATGACTAAAGACACCTAATTTTCCAGCCGGCTAAAGCTTGCCATATGCGCCCGAACCTGGCTGAAGGCACTTCTTTATCGCATTGTAACTGTCGTAAAAGTCGATGTTGTGCAAACGAATCGCGATGTTTGCCGCAACCGGGCACCCCGCTCCTTGCATAATTTCATTCTCCGTTAGTTCCATCGAGGCTCAGTTTTTCCCCAATCATCTCTCTCCGCGGGATCGTGCGAAATCACGAATCGCGATCGTTCGATCCCGCGATCATTTCTGGCGGCCTTCGTCCGCAGAACATTTTTGCCGCAATTGCTTTATCCTAGTCCGCTGGAGGCTTCTTTTTTGTTCATAGCAAAGGCGCGCAAAAATTGATGCTGCGGTGAAGCCAAGGCCACTTTTGATCGCGAAATTGCCCCGCCATTCGCGACAATTTCTTTCGATTGGTTTTCAGGGTTTCCGGTCGTACACCGTGTGCTCCGCTGCTCGTTTTGAAAGCGGAAATTCTGATTGCGAGCAATGTTTTATTTGGTCACGGATAGCTAGAAATAGGACTTGCGTTTTTTCAGACGACCAAACGGATATTTGAAATCGATGCATCGTTTCAAGATGTGCTGCATTTTGTGTCTTAGATGCTTTTTCTTCTTGTGAGAGCAACCTAGTTTATGATCCTCACACACTTGGAAAAATAATCTATTGGAGCAAGAAACATTTTCCTCGACCGTCTACAAAAACAACTTGAATAATAGATAAGTATAATTATTCTTGGAAAAAGAAATAACTTGTAAAATGAAATTTCGAATTTATCACTTCGTGTTTACATTTTGATATTTACGTTTTGCGTTTGCATTCAGCCGAGCTCAAAAGACATTTAACGATTTTGCCCATAGTATATTGATTTAGATTCGTTAAGAGTTAAATTTCAATAGAAATGAGGTACGTGAGTTGATCAAATACAAAATTATTTGTACACTGAATAATATCAGTGAAAAATAATTCGTTCGTATACTTTTTCATTGGTGTTTGTCTTTCGCACAGGTTTGGAATTCAACAATTTACGTAAACAAAAAAAAAAAAAAAAGCAAAAACATAAATGACTTAATAACAGCTTTTTCACAATTTTTGTCCGATACGTTGTAAACAAAAAAGGAACGTTCGATTTTTCAACGACCGAAATGCGTGTTATGATTTTTCATAAATCCCAAAGTTTATTTTCAACGAGCGACATTACCGTGTTTACTCTGTCACCGAAAACCATCCGGTAATTCTTCACATGCTCATCATATTTTCTGTAAAATTTTGTAAATAATCATAACGACCCGGTGATACCGATTTCGTTCGCGATGAAAAAGCGAACGTCGCGTCTCTCCGCTGAGCTACGAGGTTAACTGTCCGGAAAAAATTACAACCCGTTTTGTTCGACGGTTGATGTTACCTTTCGCGTATAAATAAACAACTTTGTTGCAGTATTTTGTCACAATTTGTATAACGTTCGAACGTTCGCAACTAAATTGCACCAACCCACTAGAGAACGTTCCATAATTCAAAACAAACGTCAAAATAATATAAAAGCGAACGAACAAAACACAGCGATGAAAATATCCGATGCGCGCCGGCTCCTTACAATAATACCACTAAGTTTTGCGCAACGTGAAACGGAGAATAGCCTGTCCCTTATTTTTTTTTCTAAGTGAAATACGTTTGTCAGGCGTAATCGGATCACATTCTTCGCTTTACTTCAAAAGTTGTTCCGTTTTGGAATAGTCGATTGCGAATACTCAAATCATACGAGCATGTCTCAGCAATAATAGGAATTCGCATTCTTCGTTTCTTCGGTTTTCGTTCTTCTTATTTTTTTTTTTTGTATGCCATTGTACAATAAGACGACCGATAACAATGACGCATAGAAGAATCAACGAGCACAAGAGCAAGACTCAAAGACGATCGAATCGCAAGAGAGCGAAAAATCAGTCGAGCCAACTATTTTTGTAATTAGCTTGGCGATTTTTATGTCGACTTCATGGCTCGTATGTTCTATTATTATGGCGATTGCAGTACACTCAAGATCCAATAATTATCTGCAAAAAACGCGGAGCAAAACAGGTCTGATTTATTAGTCGGCGCACATTGCATCGAACGAGCAAGAGGGAGAGAAGAAGCGAGAAAAAGTAACTCGTGTTGAAAGACCTCTTCTCAACGTCAATTAATTTGCCCGGTGATTCGTTTTGACAAGCAGCGGCACCATTTTCGCCAGCGACGTGTCAATAGCTGTGTGTCGAAAAATTTGAGCTTATGATAACAACTATCAAGTATATATGTGCGCATTGCTGCCTTCACCGTGTAGGGTCGCCAGGAATATATTGACACGATGAAAAAAAGAAAAGCAAAAAAAAAAGAGTCGAAAGATAAAAAAGGAGGATCGATACCACAGGAAAAAAAAACAACCGGATGAGCCGCACGAGGAGACATTTTTGGGCCACGAAATTCTGACTCGTATTACATACTTTTTAATCAAGTAGGTCAGTCGACGCCGGCGATTTCAAGGCCGCCAATCTGCAAGGGTGGATACACGTGCAATGAGAAAAAAGGTAGGTCTAGTAATGAGATGGTAGGCAACTGCCGATAAATCCAACGAGACTCGGCATTTGTAAATTACACCTTGTCTTAGACAGCGGATACTCACTAAAAAGAACGAGTTCGCTCGGCAGAATGACGGCCTCTCGGCGTCCGGCAATGCGTCTCCGTGTGTACCTACGCTCATCGTAAACTCCTAATTGTTTGCCATTAAGCCGCCATTTTGCAAGCATTTCGTTCCTCGGCTATAATAATAACGTAACCAGTTTGGAGGAAAAGCCAAGTGTTTTTTGAAGCACACAAATTAACACACAAGTTTGTTTAACTGCATTTCAATTCAATATCGAAACGAGGTTGAAAAAAAGGAAACATATTCTCGTTGATATACATTGTAATTAGTATGAGAGTTTATCGATAGTTTGTACCGAAAAAAATGCGAGCTTTTATTGTTTTGTTTTTAAAAAGTCAAGATTACATTCTTGTGAAGAAAAATTTTAATGATACACACATTGCTTGTTGCAAATTTGAATTGAAAAATAAAAACCAAAAGAGAAAACAAATAAAAATTGGTGATCTGGATGTAATATTTCAAGTGTGTTGAAGGCAGTGAAAAAAAATATTGATAATAGGTTAGTTTGAGAAAATAAAGCTCGCAACGTAAAATTTTTACCTCTTATTTGCAAACACTTATGTACACTTCACTTCAAAGATAATGTCTTCTTTTCAACTTTTTGAATTCTTATTTCAACAGTGCACACAAATACTTGACGGATTATGAAATGCAGATAAGACAAAAAGACTGCGCGCACCTCCTTGTTTTATTATTAAACAATGCTTGTCAACTTCCATAATTAAGTTTTTTCGTCACTTAATTTCATAATTTCCGTTTGTTAATTTAACGTTTTCAAGTAGCTCCGAAAGATAAACTATTCATTATTGTAATTAAAAATTATTATCAATGCTTTACGAGGATAATTATGCAACCATAAAATAAATTCATAGACTTTAACTTATAATAATTTTCACTAACAACCCACAGGGGAAAAATATACGTGTATAAATATATTTCAATTCTATAGATAATATATTTTTCGATAACTTTTATATTTATTTTACATTCTATTTATATAATTTATTTCCGTTTTATAAATAATTTATAAATGACTTATATGTAGATTTATTTTATTTTTTTTAATTTTATTATTAATTATATATTTTAAATTGTCGCCCTATAAGAAAATTGCTCCATGCATGTTAAATAGACATAAAATTTTGGAATAGACATATTTTTCTGAGGCGATAAAATATACGTAAAATATATATTTTGAAATATATATTTTTCATAAAAAATGTAATTTGGTTAGGTATTTTGAGAATTGAAAATTTTGTAAGTGAAAAATAATAATAAGTTTGTGCTGAACTGAAAGTCATTGAAAGTGTATACGAATGAAGGAAAATCGAATGGAACTATATACATAAAATAATTTTCGCTTCGAACAAGCTAACCAACGAGAAGAAGAGGATTCGAAAATGCAGGCAACAGTGCATATGCGCCGCTGTAACTTGAATTAATTTCCGTGAATGTTTCTTTGCAGCAATATAGTTACAGTTCTCTATAACTTCAATATACAGTTTCAGGAGTTTCGGAGATCGAGGAGGTGTGTGGCGGTTACAAATTTTAACCTTGTTGCAAGATCGCTGGAGTTACATGCAATAGCTGCGAAAATAATCAGAAACTTTAGGTATTCGAAGTCATTGCTCCAAACAGCAAAGTAATTCGAGGGCGAAATTGTTATTACCCGATGTCAATTTATCCTCGTTAATTTGCCGATTGGCCTCGAAGCTCAAGTTATCGGGTTCTGTCAATGCAACTGACGAAAACAATTGTCGCAGTTTAGAGGAGGCGCCTAAAATTAATCCTTCGTTACGATAAATTATGCTCAAAGTTCGCGCACAGCATAGCTCGTACGCTAACAAAAAACAGCGAATTAAGCAAAATGTCGTCGATAATTAATTCAGTGGCGGCGAGGCATTAATGTAACTTATGCACAAAAATAGGTGACAAAAACTAATTTAGTCGAGGAGACGAGAGACAACTTTCTTCAGTCATCACATTTTTTTCTTTTCAATTTCATTTCTTTGTCTTTTCCAAATTGCCCCTCATCTGCTTGGATTACATATATCTCTTTTCCACAATGACTCTGCCTGTCAAACACTTAATTTGGAACGTTGAACAAACTGCAGCAGTATAAAACCAAAAAAAAAAGGAAAAAGAATAAAAACGACAAATTTGTGTGAAACGCATGAAATTCTCCAATTGTGTCCTCAAATCTGTGGAAGTTTTTAAAATTATGTCTGAGAATATCGTCATCTAAGCTGATTTCCCAGAAGCATAATAAATTGTAATGATAATAATAAAATATAACGAACTAAAGTTCGAGCGGACAAAACGAAATAAATAAATGCCGAGAATAAAACACGATGGTAAATTATTTTTGTCTAGATAACAAGGAAACAAGGTACACGTCTGCCATTTTGCTTCGACTCATAAAGGGAATTTATGTAAAGTTTAGGTTTTAGCAGTCTGCGTTCGATTGCTCGACGATAGGGCGCGCTTTGGTATTTGTGCGCTGTCAGCTTGTCTGCGGTCATCCTGTCCTAAATAAGGGTCGCCTAGCTCGGTCTTAGAC
This sequence comes from Trissolcus basalis, assembly GCA_025266255.1. Taxonomy (NCBI): domain Eukaryota; kingdom Metazoa; phylum Arthropoda; class Insecta; order Hymenoptera; family Scelionidae; genus Trissolcus; species Trissolcus basalis. The sequence continues at coordinate 5,948 of JAAMPD010000186.1, forward strand.
ATAAATTAACACTCGTACGAGAGGCGAACCCTCGGTGTGTATTGTCTTTGTGGCGCGCACGAAGACCGAGCTGTACGTAGCGGTGCATCGAACCGTTAAATTTGAAGGGGCATATCCCTTTGCAGCGGCGCATTGCTATAATCAGCTGCTTGATCATACTGAAAAATTTTCTGAGCAACGAGCGCTCTCAGCCCTCGGTTGTACATGCTCATTTTACGCTACATGCTACTTGACTCTGACTTTCTGTCAGCAACGCGGACAAAATTAACACTCTATCAATCGACAGTTATTTACATTTCGAGTTCCAACAGCAGATTTGCTGCGTGGCGAATCCATCAATCAACTCAAATCAGCGACCAACGTTGCGAAACATTCTCGGCTTTTACGGGTTTATGAACAAAGATTGCCGGTAATCGACAAGTATGAATTGGTTATTAACAACCCATTTGATAAAGCCGGGTTCAAAAATATTAGGAAATTGATGCAGCTTGTTTCGTGCCCAAGATTGATGTACAATTCGGATGAACGTCAATCGCCCGATCCCCTCCCCTCCCCCTCGCCCAGCCAGACCTTTCCGGTTAGGTGATCGGCTTAAAAAAAAAAACATTCAAATGACCTGCGGTTAGAATGTACTGTTAGGCTCGAAAAAAAGGTGGTCTCTTGATTTAGTCGTAAAATTGACTGTGAAAATGCCTATTAATGTTGACGTTAAGCTATGCGCATGTAAGTAATCAATCACACCTTCAAGACACTTTACATCACACTCGAAAAGAAAATCTTAATCACATTTATGGTTTGATTTGTATACAAACAATTTTTTTTTTTTTCTGTTACATGACAAAATATTGTATTCTATCACTGAATATATCAATTCTGTATTTGAAAAAATGAACGAAATTTTAATCTGAAAAATTGAAAAGTGGAAAGATGGCGATTGAAAAATTATGAATTTAACTGTCAATAGTGTGGTCGTGTGAGCGATGTAAAAAATATAAAGTTGGGGGAACGAATTGAAAGTTATTTAAATTTGAAAGCAGGAACGGGTCAGTTCGTACGATTCATCAATCAACACAAATTAGAAACGAACGTTGGGAAATGTTCCTCAGACTTTAGCAGGTTAATGAACAAATTTTAGGTTCGGGGCAAACTTTGCGACGGAATGTCGACGAAATAGTATTAAACGTTGATCGTTATTAGAATGTTGATTTAGTTTACAAGTTTGACAAGTTTTTTCGAGTTGGAACAGTCAGACACCGTGATTCACAGTCAAACCGAAAAAGAAAAATTTTGCTCCCGGATGAGAGGTTTTTGGTATTGAACGGCAAGCTGAATTCAAAGTTTCTCCTATGTGTGTTTGATGTAAATTCGAAATAACGTAATGAATAGGTCGGCGAACCTTAAGCGCTAGACTTGATATTTTAATTAAATGGATACAAATCCCGCAATAGAGAATGAAAAGCGTAATCGAAATTCCTCTCTGTTCCTACGTCCGATTGAAAACGTTCTTAGACAATTTATTTACCATGCCCTTCTAATGCAATAAATTAACAAATTAGTGCGCCACATTCTTGCGATAATGCAGCGAAATTAAAACCATAGAATTACGTTTCAAAGAGCTTCTTTCGACGTTTTATTTTACAAAATAGGACTGGCAACATTGGGTCCCGTTTTCTCCGGAATAAAGGGAACCAGAAAAAAAAGCTCGCCATTTGTTTTTAATTCCATTGCAATTACTTGATGCGTCATTGAATTTAGTGGTTTTGCTCTGGATTCGTATAATGGAAAATTATAAAAAGCACACTTTCACAGACTGGTAGTAATTTTATTTCTCCAAAATAATTAGGTTACTTCATGTACGCTTTTGCTCATCTTAAATTATAAGTCATTACGAATATGTTTTGTCTGTCTGGAAGGTTAAGTGTGATCAACAAATTTTGTTTGTTATTTCTTAATGTCCAAACTATAGTCGAACTGTAAAATACATTTTATAGAACAAATTCAACTACTTTCATTGGACTAAAAAAGATCTGTAATAAAAACAATGTGTTTCTCAAAATGTTGTAAATCAAAAAGAAAAAAAAATTATTTGTTCAAAAAGATTGGTTTTCATTTGAAGATAAAACGTCATAGTTTATTTACTAGCCGCGGAATAATTTATTTCACAAGTTTTCCTTAATTATTGTTCTTGTTTATCAAACCTTTAAAAACTTTACCGATGAAACTTTTGCGATTCCATAATTTCCATTCCAAGTTAATCAAAGAATTGAAAATTATTATTTCTGCTGGGAATAAAAATTACACGCTAATAAACGGCCCTAATGATAAATTAAAACCTCGTTAGTGGCAAAAGTCTGGAAGAAAAATTTTGCACCTTTTCGGTGTGGTTGGTTGAAACAAGTGAAAAAAAAAAAAAAAAAAAATGCCCGTTCGAACTTTATAAAAACGATAATAAATCGCAATTAGCGATTTGGTTTTCGAGCGATACGAGAAATTGTCTGGATTCGGCGCACGCAAACTGGCAGTATTCAAAAGCTTGATATAAAACCCCATAAAACTGAATAAAACGAGAAGTTGGAAACAAAAAGCGAGAACCACAAAACAAAGACCACATCGGACGTCGGTGTATCCCACAATATTTATTCTGTGCGCAAGCCACAGGACACATACGCGCGCACATTAACAACACTTTTCTTCATCAAAATTCAATTCCCTGTCACGCACACGGATCGTTGCCAGACATCATCGCAATATCAACCAATAATTTCGGCCGACGGTCCGAGCCACAGCGAAAGGGAACGAAAATATATAATCACGCGCCAAAAAAGAGCGTCGGCGTGGATAAAAAAGCAAGTAAACGCCCGGGCGTGTTTATTACCCACCGAACAAGAGTTATATATCCGAATTGCTTGTGGCGTATCGACGCGATATTACAACGGCTCTTGGGGGCCAGAGGTACAAGTTCAAACTGGAGGCAACGAAAAGAATAAAAAAAAAAAAAATAAAAAATTAAAAAAAATTAGACCACGCACGCATAATTACGAATTATACACGACTGATAAATTCACGCGATGATTGCCAATCAGGCCTACCAGTGTTGAGACTCGGCGCATATTGTCGCGTTAAAATTTTTTAATTGAACTCGAAAAAGTGCGTTCCTTTTAACGGCCACGCTCTCGGCTCGATGCTATTAACCTTTTCGGATGAGCCGTCCCTTTTTTTATCTCGCTCATTTAGATGCATAACTCAATAAAGATAAAACACCAAGTTTACGATCAGCCGTCGACCTGAACCTACGTCAATCAATTAGAGGATACACCGGCCTGCCGAAATTCAACGAAACGTGCCCGGTGTATTGGACGGCATGTGTCAGGCACATGCCAAATGCCAAAGTTCGAAATGCATGCGCGCGGAAAATAGCAGCCGCCTTTTTTTTTCCTTTCTTTCTTTCTTTTCAAAGCGCGCGCGCGATACGTAATTGGCGCTAATGCTCGTTTGTTTGCGCGTGGCATTAACAGCGTCGACGGGTTTTTGCTCGCGGCAACAAACTTTCTGCGAATTATTCGATGTTTAGAAGAAAAACCACTGCGGAGGGGATTTTTGTGTCGACGCTTTAACGAGAGAGGTAAAAGTCAACGCGAACGCCAAACTGATGGAAATTTCGTGTGGATAACCAAAAAAAAAAAAAAAAAAATAGTTTTCTTTTTTTTTCAACAAACTGTCGAAAGAGACTGAATTTTGGGTTCATACGATAGACGAAATTCGCCCTAGGTCTATCGTTTTTTATTTCATGGATGGGGAAAAATCGTAGACTCAAGTCAGCCGAGATAATTGAACGATCATTTATTCAACGCAGCGTGGCTTTTGGTGTATTGGAAAACCGCGGCGAGCGGCGCGCACGTTTTCGTGCGTTCGAATTTCGGCATTGTTCGCGGTGCCACATAGCTGTCAGGTGGATAAATTTTTTCGCGGAAAATTCTTGAACGGCCCTTTTTGAATGTAAAAGTTGAACGAACGATATTTCCTTAATCCTGATACTTATCTCTGAGCGTGCACTTTAGCGTCTGGGAGAAATTCCAGGTGCTTGTGAGAACCATGTATGACATCGTTGATGTAAATATTGTTGCGATGATAAAAACATGTGTAGCATCACGTAATAAATTATTGAAAAGTTACACGTCGCGGCGGTGCAAAAAGTTTTCTTTTTTTTTTTTTCTAAACGTGACCGCGCTAGGCAGTTGTATTATTTTTTTTTGTCATCTCATGTATTAATGATGAGACTCGCATTCATACGATCTCGTAATCTCGCGGTTCTATCGAGTTTCTATCATTTATTGATGTCGCGGGCAATTTGTTTCGCTTCTTATGGCTTATTTGAATCTAGAAATCATTTAGATTATGCATTTTTATCCTGCACCGCGATCAGTTAGACAGGATTATTACTGATTAAATAAAATAAGACAATTGGGTGTACGTACAAATGGACGCACGACTGGCTCTGCTTAATGGGAAAAAATTGATGTCGCAACTAGATCGGGCGTAGATGTATAGAACCAATTTAGATAGTTCGCACAGCCCAAGGAATCCAAGACTAATTAATGACTTTGAATGATAAACTCAACTGTCTATGTCGCTACAAGAAATAATGCCCCAGAACACAGAAAAGAATCTTCCTAATCACTTTTTGATCACCCAAAAATGTTTTGAATACTAATGAGCTGAGATTACCTTTTTTCATTTTCAAGAAAATTTAATGTAATTTTTTTTTTTTTTTTTTGAATCGATTATTGCGGTGAGAATTTTTTCTGTAAAACAGAAAAAAAGTAGCTGTCAGAAATGAGAAACATCAGAAGTAACAATAAATAAATTGAGAAATGCAGCGAGATTCGAGCGAGGCATGAGAAATTTGACAATCAAACGATAAATTGTCGATGTAAGTCGGTGTGAAGCCGTACATCATCCGGCATTAGGAATAAGTATGATTCCACGCTGACGATTGCCGATGTAATAATTATAAATATCAAGATTGATATCAATAACAGTACCTAGAGAGAATAGAATAACTGATTCCCATCGGTAATATCACAGCGAGAACAGTGTAATAGTGGTGCATTAACATAGCTAAACGATCAGTTATTTAGTAATCAGTAATTACGACACATAACACGTTTAGAATGATACGACAAGTTTATTTTCAGTTACCCAATAGTAGTGGACAGTCATTAATATCGTTATTATCGCGACCATAAATCCTATTTTCAAGACGACAAAAAAAAGAAAAAAAAAAAAAGACAAGAAAAACTATATGGGCGAAGATTAAAAATGATTTTGATAATTTGAAAATTACCACTTGGATCGAGTATATCGGTGCATTTCATTGAATATCCTGTAACCTGTAAATGGCCCGATTTATCCGCTTAGCGCGTTCATAACGCGGAACACACGCTATTATTCAGATAATGCACATTTTCTAGACGGCTGCAATGGCAAAGCCAATAATTTACAGACGGCGATCCAGATAACACGCCGATCGAAACTCAATCATTTTGTCGAACCAACTGAAATGAATCATAAATTCGACAAAACTTTCACGCTAACGATCTCTCGCCGGGATAGAGAGTTCACCGATACACACTCTCGCGCGGGAGTTGAGTCGCTGTCAAAGCCGCTTGATCTCCCGACATCAGCGATTCTAAATTGCAAAGTTGCAAATACACCGAAAGTATAATCGCTCGTGCGCAGAGGGGTTAAATATGATTGCGAGAGCGTACGGCTTTATCTAACCAGGAAGCGCGGAGCACATTGGGGGAGTTGGCTCTCCTGCATTTTGGGGCTACCCGTTCGCTCGAACAATGATCGATACTCATCAGAGTGAAATCCCTGCGAGATGTGAAAGTTCGATAACCCGATCGATCCGTGACAAAAGACTTAGAACCGCGAGACCGAGAGGTGCAACGACCCAGACCGAGATAGTGACGGTCCAGCGGTGACCTGAAACATCAATTGTGAGAAAGATCTCAATGCCCGGCCCTCGAGTTATAGTCAAGGTCAGCCAGCCGATGCACCATTGAATTGTTCGAGTCGAGCAAAATGCGCACGGTCGCGTGCGAAACTAGTTTTGCGCTTTGCTTTGACCCCGTTCGCGGGGCCCTTTGGGAACCGTGTTACACACGCGGATCGCCAATGAAAGTACCCACGGGGAGGGAGGGGGGGGGGGGAAGATCGCAACGAGCCTGCAGAAAGGAACGAGCCGGAGACGACCGGCCGTCCATGATTTTGCATACACCTAGACGGGCTATCGATGCGATGCATCACCCGTCGATGGGAAAATATACAGAAGCGAGATTCGCGCGCGCGATAAGCGCTTATTTACAAATGTGGTTAGGAAACAGCGGGCATTTTAATACGAGCCGAATCCGGTTTGATTATTGTTTTTGCCCGTCGAACGCGAGAGCCTTCCACTCGCAAAACCATTTTGTCGGCCACGCTTTTGTTGATTTAACCAAATCGTGTTGTTGCAGAATTAATCAATTCTTTTTTCACCCGACGACCGTTCCCGACGTTGCTTTTTCGCCATTATTATCGTTTCGTTGTCACGCGTATGTTAGTTTTACGATGGAAAATCGGCTCGATCGTTAACATCATTATAACAGTCGCACTCGTTTTGCATCTCGTCGTTCAGATTTTTGCCAAATGCCATCGTTAAAATAGTCGTAACTTCAAATCGTGCATTGTCACAATTATATTAGCGTTGTTGTTCGTATCTGTGACTTTTGTTAACTGGAACCAGGTATCAAGTGCTTTTTGTATTTTTCAATTTTTGTGGATTTCAAGTAATAACCTGGAAAGAGCTGGTTTTCATTTTGAAATTTTAGCCGATCAGTTTTTCAAAAATTTTAATTTCTCACTTTTTCCAATTAAGAGAGTTGATATTAACATTTTTGTTCCACAAATTTGAATATTTGCTTTGATGCTGTAGTAAATATTCAAGTTGAAAATATCATTTTGGAAAATTGATTTGTTGAAAATCAAAATAAAAATACTTTTAACTGATTTTTACCTGAAGCCACAGAATTTTGGCAGATTAATTTTTTAATTTCAATTTTAATTAGTTTTTTATTACAGTTTTTCATAAGAATAGTTAAATTTTGATGTTATAATCTTGAATATTTTTCATAACACCATTTTACCAAGTATCCGAATTTAAAAAATGGAAAATTTCAGTGTCAGAAACAAAAAATTTAATATTCCTGTGATAAGTTGCAATGACCAATTGAGAATAAATAAAATTCATCTATACTTATCTAATTATTGCATTTCATTACAGATTTGATCTGCTATGATTAAAAAAAAAATTTACCTGGTTATTGTTGAGAGTTATATTTATATTTTGACTAGTCCATATGTCATGGTCCAATAAAATGTTTGCTCTATGCATTTTCCTTTTCCATATTGTTGTGACTTACCTGTAAAAATAAAAAGAAACAATTAATAAAAAATAATACAATCAAAATCATTGCAATAGTAAATACTTGAAAGAACATGTTTAGAAAATAAAAAATGTTGTATGAAAAAAAAATTGGTAAACATGATTTTTTTTGTAAGTTGCATATAGATCAATCATCAGGCTGGAATACAGGCCAGCTTTCATGTGACCGTAATTCTGTTAACAGATCCTATAAGGTTATAATCGTTAAACTGAGAAATAATGTTGTGGATGATGGAGTTACTCAAAAGTTTGGCGGATGAAATGAATGAGTTGACGCTCTCGCGCGAACGCCCAAAATTAAAACATCCGTTTATTTAAAAGTCATGAAATTCGTGTTAGCTTCATGCGACGATAATGTCGGCTGCTGGTAATGAGATATTAATGTTGAGCAAAGACCATTTTTCGCGGGTTATGCGCAAACAAATTTGGAGGAACAACGTTATCATATTATGTCGAACAAATTTATTCAAATGCCTCGGCAGCCGTGACACACGTTGCGGGTACACCATCGAACGTTACAAAATGAACCAATTTATTTTTGCGCATTTCGCTGTGTTTACCGTTATCATTACAATTTTGGATCCAACCTGGATATCGATAATTTTTTGCCCTCATCATTTTGAAATACATTCGAATGGTTGAACAAACGAACTGTGCCATGAGTGAAAAGATGATACATCAACCGCAAAATAAGGCATTATAACAGTAAACATACTTTTCTCTGCGGATGCATGGATCTCGCGACCGCGCGCAAACATAACTCAATTTTAACCTCTCTTGATTCAAATCTTGCTCTCGTGCTTTCCCTCTCTCTACGACAATTCCCTTTATATCCTCGTAACCCAAATCCATATAACTCTTGAACGAACCGTATATTTCATCGTGCCCATTCATACGACGTCAGACTCATTCGTAACTGCTAGCCCAAATCAGCTTGCAAAATGCTCTTTCCCTCTTGCGTACATTAGCTCGCTGCTCTTTATTCCTCAAATATCGCTCGCAAAAGTGCACCGAAAGCATTTATTTGAATAGTGTCTTTTGGAAACTCGCGCGCGCACGCCAGCCCATCGACTTTAATTTCACATGACAAAGTGCGGAAAGTTTAGTCGTCGAGCCATTTACACGAGTCTGGCAAAACAGGTTAAATCGTGTAATTAACAGTCTGCTGACCCCATGCAGCTTCACTTAGCAGTTTTGCGGTCTGCTTGGGTGGACCCTCGCGAGCAACTCGGTGTCGTTCCCGGAGACAGCAGTTAGGTATAGGCAATCGGGTAGCTTCTGCTCTTGACGGGAGGTACAAAACGCTACGGGACACAATTTAACATGCCTCTACTTAAAATAGTTACGTTGACACGTTTAATCGTTTAACGCATCCGAGACAGCTCGCCTCCGTTGGTTATTCTTACGCGCACCGGCTTTCTCTGACACCTTCTGCTAATTCACCATTACCTTTACACTCTCTGATCTTTATTTTCTAGCCTCCTTTTATCTTCATTCTCTCATTACCAATATTTATATAGTCGCTTACAAATTACCAAGCTTTTTTTTTACCGGCGAAAAAAACAATTTTGGTATTTTTTTACTACACAGAGAGAAAAGTTTAATAATTTTGATCAAAAATGGATTCTGTCCTCCAATTATAAAACTGTTTGGTCAAAATTATACATTGTGATAAAAATTGTTACAACTTTTTTCTCCGTGTAGAAAATGATGACATGAATTATGATTGTTTGACAAAGTAAAAAAAAAAAACTCATGAGTTGACACATAACCTATAGGATTATTCGTATTTTTTTTGTTGAAAACTTTGTAGATTTAGAAATCGTATCTCACACGGAGAAAAATATATTTTATGTATATTTTATTTTTTATTATTGAAATATATCGGTATATATTCCCATATAAGTCATCCGTAAATTATTTTTAAAGCGGCAATAAATTATATAAATGAAATATAAAATTAATGTAAATTTTATTGAAAAGATATATTATGAAAAGTATCAAATTCAAATATGTTTACACATGTATTTTTGTCCCAGTGGAAAAATTAACGGACAAAATAAATTTTACTAATCGTTTGATTAAAAAATGAACTAAAAAATATAGTCAAACTGGATATAATTATAATAACTAGAATTTTAGTAGTTAGTACAATATTTCCAGTTATACTAACTATAAAAGCCAGGAGTCAAAAGATATAGTTCAATCAACGAAGTTAAATTTTCTCAGTTTGTATAAAAAACACATAATCAAATGTTTGTGATTCGACACGAGAAGCATACGGTAAAGACAAGAAGATGTCACCTTGCGTAAAAATATTTATCGTCGCAGTTTTCTGCTCGTTTCACGTGTATTCATTTTTTTTCTCCCCTTTTCTTTGCGCGACATTTTTTCTCGTTTATTTTGCGTATTTTTTGTCTCTCGCGTTGAAGCAGTCAGCTCGTTGTGTGACGTGATTTATGCGATACGTGTACGATGCCCAAACGCCAGCTATTGATTAATAGAGAAAATAATGATGGAACGAGATTCGTGATGTTCGTTCGACCGATATCTCACGCTCGACGAATTACATCAGAAAAAGCGGAAGCGTTGAACTTTAATGATAAAAAACCTGTATTTTCATTTATGATTCATCAAACCTTATGATATTCTTGACCGTTTTTTTTCTCCTCAACGTACACGTTCACAATTCCAAAACTCGTTTAGATATGATCTTGAAAAAAAAGAAGGACAACGAAATCGAGTACACTAAATAATCAGGCAGAGCTTGTGCAAATTTAAAGTTGTCAATTTACGATTTCATTGTAAAAAATATGTAGAAATTAAATTCTTGCGACAACGAAAGGAAGAAGGAGAAATTTATTCGGGTAATTTGTAAATCTGGCAAATAAATATTCCGACGTTGAAATATTGTAATTGATTCCTCTTTTAATAATAAAATATGTACAAATATTCGGACGAAGTATGCTTATTTATCCGTATCACCGTTTATATAATCCATCGGCGAGGCTGTATTATTATTGTTTACCAAAATCTGTATTTTAATGCATCAATCAATAACAAAATTGTCAGTTTACTACTCGTCGTAATTTACACATCGTTACCCGAATTTAGAGTGTTGAACAATAGTCGTTCTGATGGGCATTAAAAAGTTTGTTTCAACCGTACTGTGTTTGTTGTCGGATAAAGTTGAATTGATAATATTCCAATTTGTAATTCATAGATTGCAAAATCATCAGATTTTCCGTACCTAATTAAACTGATCAAAAACAAAACAGCTCTGACTATTTTTCAAATTATAATACAAAACAAAACAAAAAAACAGTTACCATTTGCATGACACCAAAGAAAAAAAAGAAAAGAAAAGAAACGTTATTAATTAGAATAAGAATTGAAAAAGAAGAAGTGCATGAAAAAACGTTGTGGCGAGTTAAAAGGGTTGCGGAATTATCCGCGACGTGGAGTGTTATATCGGTTATGCGAAATTGAAAGAATTCGTGAGATGCAAAAAATGGAGTACGCGAGAGTTGGCAAAAACAAAGAGGATAAAAAAAAAAGGAGCGACGCGAAGAAGCGGATAGAGGAAGAATTGACGGTGGCTGCAAAGTATAAGGAGCCACCGTGAGGGCCCAAAGATTGTAGCCGTGTCTTGTTTTTATAAGCGCGGCTGGCTCGGCAGTAAAGGCAGATGTAAGTGGGGGAAGGAAAAGGGGGCCTCGAAGGGGGAGGCGGTGGCGGGGCAAGGGGGGCGAGCTGGTTAAGCGGGCCCGAGGGGCCTGAGTTGCGAGCGAACGGGCAGTGTTGGTAGAAGCGCGAAGGCGTAGAGACCACGCGCGTGTCGACGCAAGCAGAAAGTTGACGGAGAAACGCAGGGCGACGCGTTGTACCGATGCGTGTTGATAACGAGGGCCAGAGTTGTAGGCCATGGCGCGGTGCTCACGGGGAAAATGCGAAAAAGTGTGGCGCGTGGTGTTGTACGCGCGGTTAGAATGTGGCGAGTGGTTAGAATGAAGCGGCGTTCTAAATGGGCTAAAGTGAGCTAAAGTGAGCGAAGACAAGTCAAGGTGTATGGTGCGGGGTTGTAAATAGTGGATAGTGGCACGATGCAGGGCAAGCCTGCGTTATTCGCGATCCTGCTGGGGACGATATTCGGCGTGCTGGGGGCCTCGCTGAGCAAGGCGCTGCGCTACAAGGCCCCGGACGAGTGCGAGTGGGTGAGCGCTGGCGACTCCGAGGACGACGTGTCGCTGGTGTGCCGACTGCGCACGATCAACAGCGAGCTCGAGAACACGAACTTCAGCGTGATCCAGCCGCACCACACGGTGCGCCTCAGGCTCGAGTGCAGCGACGCGCTCTTCTACCAGAGCTCGCTGCGGGCGGGCAGTTTCAATCCCCTGGTGGAGCTGCGGGAACTGACGATCGAGTACTGCAAGATCGGCAACCTGTCGACCGAGACGTTCCGGGGCCTGTGCGAGCTGCGCAACCTGACGGTTCGCACGCACAACACCGACTGGTCGGCGATGGCCCTTGACATCGCCCCGGGGACCTTCGGCGCGGATCTGAGTCAGCTGGAGAGGCTCGATCTCGGTGAAAACAATATGTGGAGTTTGCCGAACGGCTCGCTCTGCTCGCTCGTTAATCTCGAAGTTTTGAATTTGACGCGCAATCGTCTTAGCGACGTGACGAACCTGCGATTCAGTCACGCCAACAGATGCGCCACCAACTTGAAGGTTTTGGACTTGAGCAACAATAGAGTCGAGTCCTTACCGAGCGCTGCATTTTCCGGATTGTCGAGGCTCCACAGCCTCTACTTGAACGCCAATTGCATCGTCTTTATGGCCGACCGGGCGTTCGAAGGCTTGTCCTCGTTAACAGTCATTCAACTCGCGAACAATCGGCTCGCGAGTTTGCCACCGGAATTGTTTGCCGATTGTCGCGACGTGCAGGAGATTCATCTCAGGAACAATAGCCTCGCGGTGCTGCCGCCGGGGCTCTTCGCGGATCTCACGCAGCTGTTGGTGCTGGATTTGTCGCGCAACGAGCTCACCGCCGAATGGGTCAACGCGGTCACCTTCACCGGCCTCGTGCGTCTCGTCGTGCTCGACCTCTCGAGCAACCGCATCGCCCGTCTCGAGTCCAACGTCTTCCGCGAGCTCTACAGCCTGCAGATCCTCCGGCTCCAGGAGAACCAGCTCGAGACCCTCCCGGAGAACACCTTCTCCGCGCTCTCCAATTTGCACACGCTCGTGCTCAGTGACAATCGATTAACCGTTATCGACGCCACCATGTTCAGCGGCCTCTACGTTCTCAGCCTGCTCTCTCTCGACAACAACAGATTGACGACACTGCACTCGACCGCGCTCAGCAATACCTCGTCCCTCCAAGATTTATATCTCAACGGCAATCGTCTAACGGCAGTGCCGGATGCCTTGAAGTCCACGCCGCTGTTGCGTACCCTCGATCTCGGCGAGAACCTCATAACCGACATCTCCAACGACATCTTCGACCACGTCACCCAACTTTACGGCCTCAGACTCACCGAGAACCACATCGCCAACCTCACCAAACGGGTCTTCGCCCGGATGAAGGGCCTCACCATCCTCAACCTCTCGCGCAACAGGATACAGCGCATCGAGCCGGCGACCTTCGACGACAACCTCAACCTCCAGGCGATCAGGCTCGACGGCAACCAGCTCACCAACATCGAGGCGCTGTTCGCCAACCTGCCCAACCTCGTTTGGTTGAATGTCAGTGATAACAAGTTGAAGTGGTTCGATTACGCGATGATTCCCACGGGATTGCAGTGGCTGGATATACACAGCAACGAGATCACCGAGCTCGGTAACTATTTCGAGATAGAGTCCCAGCTCCAGCTCACCACCTTCATCGCCAGTCAGAACAGGCTCACCGAGATCACCGGCAACACCATCCCCATGAGCGTTGAGATGCTCTTCCTCAACGACAACCTCATCACCAAAGTCCAGAGCTACTCCTTCTTCAAGAAGCCCAACCTCACGCGGGTCGACCTCACCGGCAACCGCATCCGCAACCTCGAACTCTACTCGCTGCGCATCAGCGCCGTCCCGGAGTCCAAGCCGCTGCCGCAGTTCTTCATCGGCGACAACGATTACCTCTGCGACTGCACGATGGAGTGGCTCCAGCGGGTCAACCGCCAGATGCAAAATCGCATCCAGCCCCTGGTCATGGACCTCGACAGCATCGAGTGCCAGCTGCTCTACGACCGCGAGCGCATTTACGTGCCCCTGCTCGAGGTCACCCACTCGCAGTTCCTTTGCAAGTACGACTCGCACTGTTTCGCCCTCTGCCACTGCTGCGACTTCGACGCCTGCGACTGCGAGATGACCTGTCCGACCAACTGCACCTGCTACCACGACCAGTCCTGGTCGGCCAACGTCGTCGACTGTTCCTCCGGGGGCCACGCGGGTCGCCTCCCCGAGCAGATCCCCATGGACGCAACTCGATTGTATTTGGACGGCAACGACCTGCAGGTCATCGCGAGTCACGCCTTCATCGGCCGGAAGAGGCTCAAGGTCCTCTTTCTCAATAGCTCGAACATCGAGCTCGTTCAGAACCGATCCTTCAACGGGCTCCGGGACCTCGAGGACCTGCACCTGCAGGACAACAGGATCCGCGAGCTCAAGGGCCACGAGTTCGTCGGTCTGGAGAGCCTGCTGCTGCTCAACCTCGAGCGCAACCGACTCGTTCACATCTCCAACGAGACGTTTCTGCCGCTGCGATCGCTGCAGTCCCTCCGGCTTCAGGGTAACCACCTGACCTCATTATCGGTCTGGTCGATGCCATCGCTCATCAAGCAGGTCAGCCTGTCGTCTAATCCGTGGAGCTGCGAGTGCGACTACCTGGAAAGTTATCACGAGTGGGTTCGCCTGTCATCGATCAAAGTCATCGACGCTACCGAGTTACGTTGCATCCGCAATGTCTCCGAGGACCGGTTTCTCCAGGACGAGACGGCCAGTCAAAACAACGACTTCGAGAGCACCAATCAGCTCGCGAGTGACGGCCTCGATTTCGCCAACTATTCCCTGTGCTCGGACCTGGCGAACGTCGACAGTGGCGCCCTCGGTAACTTTACCAAGACGATAGTGGAGAGCCAGGCCCTGCAGGACTACCTTCCGGTGCTGCTGACGACGCTGTCGGCCTTCCTGGTGCTGGTGCTCGCGTGTCTGTTCGCGTTTGTGTTTCGTCACGAGTTGCGCGTGTGGTGTCACTCGCGATTCGGCGTGCGAATATTCTACCGCAAGGCGGAGGTCGACCACGACGACCGCGACAAGCTGTTCGACGCGTTCATCAGCTACAGTTCCAAGGACGAGGCGTTCGTCGCCGAGGAGCTCGCCCCGGTGCTCGAGATGGGCAACCCCTCGTACAAACTGTGCCTGCATTACCGCGACTTTCCCGTGGGCAGCTTCATCGCCGACACGATCGTCCAGGCGGTGGAGTCCTCGCGCAGGACCATCATGGTGCTATCCGAGAACTTTATCAAGTCCGAATGGTGCCGGTTCGATTTCAAATCGGCGCACCACCAGGTGCTCCGGGACCGGCGCCGGCGTCTCATCCTGGTCCTGGTCGGCGACGTTCCTCAGCGCGACCTCGATCCCGACATCAGGCTCTATTTGAAGACGAACACGTATTTGCAGTGGGGCGACAAGCTCTTCTGGGAGAAGCTGCGATTTGCTCTTCCGGACGTGCCGAATAATAAAAGAACGCAACAGCAGCGCAGCCGGCAGCCTCTCGCCGCTCGCAGACAGCATAACAACCAAACTTCAAACAGTCCACGCTCGCACGTCGTGCATATATGATTGCGTCAGCACGGATGCTGATTGCCTTGAGAAACTGCCCTCCCGCGGGAACGACGTTTTTCGACCAAGTCCAAGTCTAGTGCTACGTTGTAAATAATTCCCGACGAGCGTGTGTTATTATTGATCATTGACGCAAAGCAAACGTGACCCAAGTTTGTAGATAGATGAAATATGTATTTATCGTTGTCGGTCGACCGCAAGAAGACCAAACGTGTTTCTCCTTTGATTTTGTACATTTCGAATTGTGAACGCCTGGTGGATAGACTTTAATTGTCGGTGTCCTCTCTGATTTTTTTTTTTTAAGTACGTGTGACTTTTGTGTGTATATATATGCCGGTTGTGTGTGAACGTGCTAATGTGTTCCGTCCATAAGCGCTTCCTGTGTATCATGTCGAATTGGCCAATTTTCTCGCGCCCAACAACGTTTGCGCCATATTACCAACCAACGCTGTCTAATTTATCACGCTGTTGAGTGTTCGCGAAACGATTGTTGATACAGTGTTCGTGCGTGGTCCCAAACTTTTGTGAACGTTGAAACGACTATTTTTTTTTTTTCTTCACACATGGGTGATGTAAATAACGACTGATTACTCTTCGCGATTATACTATTAATTATCTTATATATCTAGGAAGATACGAATAAGAATGCTCCTTTGCGCTTTCGCATCGCTGATCGTTTGCTGTTTCACATCGTTTAGAGAGACAAAAAGAAAGAGAAAACTGTTGAACAATCAATGACAGGCTATACATTAGATGATAAGATGTTTGTACATTGCGATGAAAATTTTTGTTTATAAATTATTTTTTATCTGACGAATGATTGGCTGTTCAGCGGTTAAGTTTTGCTTGAAAAAAAATTATATGTTTCGTATAAATTATTGTCGAAGAGAAGGATATTAAAATGACCTATCGTGATATTTGTACTTAATATTGAAACAGTAAAGAGCAATGCAAATTGCAAGAACAATCCATATTTATTGAAGAAAAAAATAAAAGCAATTATTGCGTTCAATGACTTGTTGCGAAATTTGCCTGTATGTAGCTTCGAGCGAATTATTGCGCTCACCGTGATATCAATTCCTAATACTCTTACACGAGCCTTGGCGTGTGTTCGCGCATCGAGTCTGAGATATTTTGGTAGCATACAGTCCTGTTGGCGTGAAAAAAATACGGCGTGCGATACAAGATGCCTCTGTAAAATATAGCGTGTCTTCAGTATTTATTTCGTAAACATGTCAAATTTTTCACGCGGTTTCACGCGCTGGTCGAATATTTTTGCGTTAAAATTCGCGACGATGCAAACATGGCTGTACGTTTCTGATGGAAATATCCAAGAACGAGACAAATTTTTCATACAATATAAAATAATGTCTGATGTTTCTTTTTTTTCTATGATGATGTTAAAATTTTAAAAACAAATCATATTTGTAAAATTGTACCTGTTCGAGACTAGTGTCGAAATTGTGTGATTTCGTGCAATGAAAAAAACAAATGATATTCTTATATTTATATAAATATATATATTTTGTAACAATCGTCTTTCATCGATCAGCGAAAATTAACGTTCAATCATTGAATAAAATGCTCTGTTATCATGAAAGTGCAGTGGTTTTATTGTGTTCAACTCTTTTCACTCTTGAATCGCAGATTGTGAGTTTTGCATGTGAAAACAAATATTCCTGCAACATGGACACACAATGAGTAGTGGAAACATCAGAGACGTTCCTCGGACAATCTACACCAGTACATTCGAAAAAAATGCACTGTCAGCAACTTTAGTTTTGTTCGCACCAATATTTACGACCACCTGTGGTGGAAACACTGTAGGGGACTAAACAGTCGATCACTAGAAAATAATGTATCTTCACACTATCTTTTCCGCTTCACTGACGCGTCATATCTTTTCTTTGACGAATACAAACTTGCGATTTTATGTGTCATAACACAAAACACATTTAATAAACCAGTCATAAAGAAGAGTGGATAACTAATGGAGTGAATTGCCATTATGAAAATGCCTGATCTTGAATTTGACTCGACTTAACGTTTCATTAAAATCAAAGCCAACGCATTTTGATTGCACGCGAAATAAATTTCACTTTATCGCATAACCGTACATAAAATTCGATTATTTAATTATTGACGTCCTTGTGTTCAATCGACTTTGATACATTGATGGGGTTCCGATAAATATTTTCGTTTCTCATTCAAGCGCTGCTAATTCATCTTGAGGTATTTTATATTTAAATGGCAAATAAATTTTGATGAATTAAAATTAAGGTTTTTTATTTTTTTTTATATTTTTTTATTTTTAATTTTTTTTGTAAGGAACGCAAGATTAAGCGAGAGACGTAACTTGAAACAGCCTAATTCGACAAAATCTTTGATTATAATAAAAGTGTTAAAAATCAGTTTTGCTTGAAAATGTCATAATTTGTTATTATTCACTCTTCGCCGCCGTTGAAGTAGATTCTCTGAATCCGTAAATTGGAAAAGTTTATATTCATTTTTAACCTGAATCGCGGCACTAATTTAAGGGATGCAAATTCCTTGAAGTTAAAGTAACATTTGAAAGCGCCCATTTTCCAGAGCGCTAAAGAAATTTATCTAGATGTTTATTAACTCTGAGAAAGTGAAAAAAAAAAATAAAATAAGCGATGTTCCAAATTTCCTTGCTATTTAATTGAACAAACTGAAAGATACTAAATATTGATACTTTTAAATACTTCAGATGAAATAATCATGTTTGCGCCAAACATTTTGATATTTAATTGAGGTTCATTAATTTTACTCTAAATTACATGAATCAAGCGAAGGCTCAAAGAAAATGAAATGTAAATATTCGGAATCTCAGGTTAGCAAAGATTAACATAACATTTCAAAGATTCCAACAAACTTTTACCGTTTTTCGTCGTATCCCATTTTGTTTTGCGGTAAGTCAAATAATCTAACTTATATTAAAACTTACTCTCCAAGTGATTGTAGTTGCAACTCAAATGTCAACAAATTCATGGCACTTACCTAGAACAGACGAAAAAAATACACATTTTTTAGTTACAAAACTGTCAGAAGCAGTAATTAAAAAACTTTACAATAACAAATTCAAAGATATTATACAACAAGACTTTGGATCAAAAAATTTATTTTTCGTATATAAAATATATTCCAACAATAAGTATAATATTTGGTTTATATTTTGTTTACAAATTCCATTATATAAATTTACAAAACATAAAATAGAATATATTTTGTAAATGAAATATTTATAAAAAGCGACAATAAATATAATAACAAAATAAAATATATTTTCATTCTAGAGGGATAGTAATTTAACATTCCAAATTTTGGCAGAAGATTTTTATAGGGTTCAAAAAAGTGAGATTAAATTGAAAAAATGGGCCATTGCAAAACATGTGTAAACGATCGAGATAATTAAAATAGCAGTGCATTGGACTGGGGGGCAATATTTCGTGAAACTGCAGGTACGTAAGTTGTCGATTGAACGCGGATGACCCGATGTGGTGGCTTCTCGTTAAAAACATTCCTGCGTACGATAAAACATCGTGCCAAAAAAGCGCATGATTAATGATATACGAGGCATATTTATAGAAGTCGAGGAGCGATCGTCAAATGCATTGTTTGCATAGGCTGAACTTTTTTGCAAATGCTGGTGGATCTTCGAGCCGGATGCCATGCAGTATTTAATTACCACCTTGTATTCGGTGATGGTCCTTTAGTTGCACTTTTTATGTGCGCTTAAAATTTTTAATAAATCCAACGAATGACAGCAATTCGGACAAAACACGGGCAAGTCGCCGTGTCGTGTGTTGCCTTTTTTGTCGTACAAGAACCCGGGCTGGCTCTATTGGTCGCTTTTTCTGCACTCACTTCGTCAGGTAGTTCAACAGCTCAGAGAATGCAGCCTGCATACTACAAGTCAGCCCTTTGCTGGACCCCGACTGTTATACAATATGGAACAAGTGATTTTGTTCCCGAAATTTAGCCTCTGGTAAGATCCGATGTTTGCCCGCTATATGAACATTTAATAACTTTGAAAATGACTGCGCCCAAGCTCTTATTCAGCTTTGTTTGACTTCTTTCCTGTATCAAAAATTTGTAATGAGATTTGATTCATCCGCTACGAAAGTGGAATGCTAAAGTAGCAGATTGCGCTTGGGAATTTAATAATTTAGATCCCAGTATTAATAGTCCACAACGTAACTTCTACCTGTTCTTATATATCGAGTCAAATTGAATGAATATTTAAGATAGCTGTAAATACTTTTATCAGACGCATTTTTAGATTCCCCTCTTTTTTTACTACCGTAAACTTTTTTTTTCCATACCGATTGCTACGAAAATTAATAAATAAAAGTTACTCGTCGCTTTTTTTGTTATTATGTAAGAATTATGTATTTCTTGAATGTGCATTTTTTAGTTCCATTTATATTAAAAATTCGTATTACTTGGAAAAACAAAACGAGAGAAAAAAATCTAATAAAGTTTTTCGTAATGCTCGCAAATGTTTTAGTGGATTTCTCTTGAATGTGCATTCCATGGCAGAGAAAAGGCTCGAATATCCTTAAGCTATACGAAAATGTCTGAAAAATGAGAATGCAAAGAAATATTTTCCCTCGCTATGTCCTATCTAGTGAATCTTATATAATATTAATTAGAATGTTGTTATTGATATGTTTAATGTATGTGTTTCAGTATCATTACTGTAAAGTAAACAACTATAAAATAAAATTTATGATAGTTCATAGTTTTTTTTATTTTTCTGTCTAAAAATTCATGTATACAAATATTGTTTATGAATTTATATTAGAATGGTTAAATTGCTTTAATTTTCAAGATAAAACTAAAAATTCATGTGTGCCTAAAACGGTTTGATTTGAGTTTCTTTCGATATGGTATCCTCAATATCAGTTCAGGTATGACAAAAAATTTAATGCCATGCTTGAAATACAAAATTCCATTTCCCAACTTCTTATACAGCTGAACTTCAACTGCTTACCATTAAAATCGATAACGGTATATATGTTTTTTGCAATTACAAAAAGCGATAATTCGAAACGGGCTAACAAATAAAAGAAATAAAAGTTAACTTTGTTCAACGCCGGTCAGCTCTGAATCCGATTTCGTTATGATTTTGTTACTCCAGCAATAAAATATGTAATACAAAAAATTTTCTACTAAATCATTCAATTGGGATCGACAAATAATAATTCATCGAACACACATTTCATTCTGATCACATTCTGTGTCACTACTTTTCATTGTTTAAACAAATAAAACATTTCATTTTTTAATATTTGTTAACCTTTTTTATTTTAAACTCACACGAGATTGCTACCAGATATTTACTTTATGCTTTGCAAATGCTTTTAATAAACTATGTATATGTAATTACAAGAGACAAAAACCGTGATGTATTTTCCAACGGAATGTCAGAACGTTAAACCATTATTGACGGTTGATATTAATACTCGTGTAGCAATCGTAATTAAAATAATTGTTCAGAACATAAAACGCGGTAAATCGTGTATTTTTCAAGCCCTCAAGTTATTAAGTTATTATGAAAAATTATCAAACTGTTTGACTCGTTTTCTAAGTAACAAGCCTGTTAAATGATTTTACAATGATCTTTTTTTTTCTTTCTCACATTTAACGATTCCTTGGCCATAGAAAATAGTTTTTCGTCCCAACGAACTAAGCAAAACGACAATCTTCAATCATTCGAGCATTAATGGCATTCGTAAATTCAAAACTGCTGTGTACTCCTGTAAACACGATTTAGCGCAGTAATTTGCACATTTAAAATAACTGTTTATGGCTGCAATCGTGTCCATACAGTAAACAACATTGCCGCGTCATATCGTGAGTCAATAATCCGTTTGAGCCGGACTCGTAACTTGTGAAGCAAAGTGTCTCTTAACTTGAATTCAGAACAAAATCTAAAATCTAGATTGCCGTAAAAGGAGACATAAAACTACGCCAAACAACAGGGACACAATCGTAAAAATCCTCCCTGATCAAGTTTGCCGCGCGTGTTTACACGAAAACATGATTTGCAAATGTACCCGTGGCCGCAAAATTGAACAATTCATTTTGGTATGGATTTGTTTTAAAAAACGTGTTGATTTTTCTCAAGAGCAGAAGTGCAGCTATTATAAAGCGACAGGATCACCTACGCTGCTTGTCGTTCACCTAAACGATACTGCATTCTTTAGAGCCAAAGCCTTTTACCATTCGGCCACTCTCGAGCGATGCACGTGCTCGTTAGAACATCTGCTGCTAAAGACTAAAGGGAGCGCAGCTGCCGGCCCGAAATCCAGCCAATATTCGCGACCCGAAGAAACTTTTTACCTCATATGTGAAATTCGTGGATTGGCTGTTTACGTTTCACGGCAATATTTGAGATCGACTTGTGCATAAAGATCCTTAATATGATCCTGAATCTGTGTAGGGACACATTTTGCTGTCATTTAGCATGGTATTATAGGGGGCGCCATTTATGCTGTTGTGCGCATCGGGTGAAATTCAATTTCAACCAATGTACACGAGATTTTAATCCGCCAACGGGCAGGGGTTGTTTGCTAGTCATATTTTGACTTGGACGAGAGTCTCAATTTTGTTCGTCATGCAATTGTACTGAATGAAAGTACATTTCAACAAGCGCATAATGTCGGTTGCAAGGTTTGTATGTACTCCAGTAAGCTTAAAATTCATTTATAATAAAATTTACTTTGCCGAAGAGTGTATAAAAGCAAGAATATTCTTTGCAATTTACGTAATTACAAAAATGTCTTTTGCACGTTAAGGCAATAATTGAGAATGTAATTAATATGAAGAAAAAAGGAGAAGGGAAGAAGTTAGAAAAGTGCATGATTCGATTGGCTATTTAATAATAATTTGACGAGAGTACTTGTCAACACGAGCCACAAATGTCACGCGCTTTATCTTACGTTTTTAATTAAAACGTTTTATTTTCGTCAAAGAGAAAGTAAAGTACTCATACAACTGTAAACTGTCCTGCGAATGTTTACCAGATCTTGACCTGGTATCAGAAACATCTGCGAGTGCGTGGAAAAGATATTTCATCGCACGAAATGTATATATAAAATGTCTCCATTAATGACTGCGACTTGCAGTTTGCGCGCAAAATCATTATCGTTTTATTATACTACGCAAAAGTCAAATTGAAACCGTGCTCGCTTACTACTTGTAGTTTAACCTAGATTTTATTGTTTCAATGAAATACATCCTTGTAGTAAACAGGTATAAAAATTTTTACAGCCGTTATAAACAAAATAGACTTTCTTTTATAGTCAACTCAGTTTTGAAAAATAATGCAACGAAATAGTTAATAAAATATGAATTAAATGTCCGTAGATTTATCGCTGTTTTCATTGATCTTGAAAATGTACTATGTCAGCTATGAATTGCATTTTGCCATGATTTGTCATCACAACGGGAGTTGTCGGACAACTTAATGGAATGTGTTTCCATGCATCTTTAATTAAATTGAAAAATCAATTTAAGAAGTCAGAAATTCTGAAAATTAAATACCTCCGGGAAAAAGAGAACTTGAAAAATGGAATTTTACTGCAACGAAATTGGAAATTAGATTTTTCCAACGTTGAGATAAATTTTCAAACATTAAAAGAAACGTACAATTTGGAAACGTAAAAAAAACTATTAAATGTATTTATCATTATTGCTTAAATGTTATACATTAAATTTAATGTTTAATTTAAGTCTAATTCAAAAAGTTTTCATATTGCAACGTGTTATTGAACTTTTTTATTACTTGTATACTTTTGCACGTGTTATTTAAAATAATTATTACTTAAAAATACCACGTAGCAATGTTGAGCTGAGTTTTTTCATCAGCTACAAATGCTACGGAAATGAGATATTTTCGAAACTAAAAATGGCAGTTTATATTCTCGGATAAAATGTATCGAGCAGTGTAGAGAAAATTGTAGCTTTGATTGTTGTTTGAAAAACTCGCGAGCTTATAATTCTGTTGTCGTTAAGAAAAAAGGTTACTTTTTATCTCTTAATTTTATTTTGAAGGTAATCGACACGCAGCATGGAGATAACCAAATTGAAACAAGCTTTTTCAATTTCTTTAACGGCTTGATTTTTCGTTTTTGAAATTAATCTTGAAATGATAACACAATTTCAAGTTATTAAAAATGATTTTAAAACCACTCTGTCATTCTTCGAATAAATCGAATAAGTCGAAGCATTAAAAAAATTGCAGGTGAGCCGCTGATAATGTGGCGCCTTTAAGAGTTGCGACGCTAATTAATTTGTAGATTAAATTGTTTTAAAAATGATATATGTTACACTGATACTTGCTGGAATAATGAAGTTTCGTGATAATGCAGGAAGAAAAGGACCACGGTATCTTTATATTATACATTTTGCCTTTCTTATGTGTTTCGAGGAGACACGGACGCGTTAAGGTAGTACGATAACTTTTTTATTAACACGCACATTATCTTTTATTAGAGCTGGTTTACCGTCATGCGAAGATTATGAATGAATCAAGATACAATCCATTCTTAAAAAATAATCTGTATACTTTAAACGAAATCACGCGAGATGAAAAAAAGAAGAAGAAGAAGAAAAGAAAAACAAAGAACCACTTTTTTTTGTTTATTAAATTATAACTTAGTTTGGCACAGAACAAAAAAGGGCCACGCAATATTTTATTTTCCCTTTTTTAACCGCTCAACTTTCTGTTCTGCGCTCTTTATGTCACTGATAAATCTTGTTCGTACGTGATTTTAATGTCAATTGGAAAACTGTCACTGATGACAGTTGATATGATGTATGACAATAGATAAAATAAAAAAAAAGAGAGAACTAATTGAATTAGCCTTACTTACACGTTGTTAGATGTTTTGTAAAATGAGCGTTTTCTGTGATTGCGGTACAAGTTGTGGTATATCAAAAAAACCGGTACGTGGGAGGAGAATTATAAAATGAGCTAAGATAAAGAAAGCTGAATATTCAAAGGCACCTATTTCGAATGAGTGAAAAATGTAATTTTGATTCATTTTGACTGTACTTGGACGGTTGAGAGGAAAGAAGAAAAAAAAAGTTTCATTCGTGTAGGCGTTAATGAACCTGCTATATTATAATTCGATCGGATTATAATTCCGTACGAAAATCAAAGTCAGCCGAGCTTGTGAATACACGATCAATAAATAATAAGACGTAAAATTTTATGTGTTCCACCTTTTCGGTGTTCGTATTTTTGTTTGCATAAGTGTGCTTGGTTGCATGATTATAATAAGAATACGAACAGGACCCGAGATGCGACTGCTGCACAAAATAATAAAGTCCCGACCGGATCGAGAATAAAAAGTGCACAACGTTACGTTTTTCAACAATCGCGAATTTTATTTACGTTTCGAATGCAGCGGTGATTAATTAACAGGATGTTTTATTTTTGATTAAACCGATCGAGCCAGCATCTCATCATATAGTTGAAAATAATTTATTGGCAAAAAAATAATTGCACTTGGAAAGTGGCGATTAAGTGTAGAATACGGTTAGGTATACGTTCAGTTGTAATTTGTAATCATTATCAAGCGTAATAGCTGGTACGTGACCGAACGACTGTCATAATTATTGCGAATCACGAACCCGAACTTTTCTCGAGACGGCTGCCACTTTTTGCAGCATAATCAAGTCAAACTATGTAAATTGCGACATAATTATAAACAAGTCCAACATTTGTTAATCAGCTACTTCGCAGTCCCGTCGAATTATTTTATCAACAGTTGTGATGCTCAAATTTTAAACGCCACATTTTTTCCTTCCATCCCTATGTATTATTAACGAAAGGTTTCAGTTTCCTTACGTGCAATATGGGACTGGCGTACTTTATTTTGCTCGGCACGGAAAATCTGTTTCGTGAAATAAATAATTGAACAGCAGTAACTATTAATATTTATAGTCCGCCCGGGAATCCCCTCCCTCCCCCCCCTCCTCTCTCTCTCTTCCGAATTTGTTCGTTCCTGCTGAAAATCTGCAGAAGCTCTACACAGATTTAACAACTTTTCTCCGAGGTTAATTTGAGTTTGAGATAGCTTAATTGTTTGGTTTTATAAAAGTCCTCAAATGTGCGGGTAAATTTGTATACCATTGTTACGCAATTAAAAAAATATGTAGCTATGTTGCCTGGTGCACAGTTGCAAAAGTTTTAATATGGTTCAGATAATAACTTTGTACTATTTTGAAAATAATACTTCTAAATAAGTAAACTTTTTGAACAAATTATACTGAATTTATAATGAGTTCAACTTTTTGAATTGCATTGTTATGTTTTGAATCATAAAATCACACCAGATTTTCTTTTTTTCGGTAGGTTATTCTGCGTCTATCAATTCAAATTCAAATTTTTGGTAAAATATCTTGACAAACCCTCACACAAGAACAAAAATATACGAGTAAATATATTTGTATTATTTATTTTTCACATAAAAATAATATATTTTTTCGGTAAAATTTATATTTATTTCATATAATTTATTGCCGATTAATGAATAATTTATAAATAACTTATGTGTAGGATATAATAGAATATATTTTTATATAGAAAATATTTTAATTTTATATTTTCCATATAAATATGTTATATTTTTTTTATATTTGATTTATATAAATTATTGCCGCTTTATCAATAATTTATAAATTACTTGTATGTAGAATACATACGGATATATTTAAAAAATATATAAAATATATTTCAAAGTATATTTTTGTCCGTCCGGGTTATTTAACTAAAAACAAAATTTGCAGGGAAATTCAACCCACCAAAATTTTTTATCTGCCATTGGAAGAATTTTGAATGTATGGAAAAGGTTTCTCGATCATTGAGAAATAGTTACTCTATACGATAAAACCTATACTTTTTTCGATACGAGACTGAAATCTACATCACAATAACCACTGGCTTACTTTCAGAAAAGTATCCGATAGCGATTAGTCAGATTCAGAAACTTTTTTTGCAACTTCTTATCTGGCAACTAATTAAAACACCCAAAGCTACTTTGTTTATCTATCAACAACAAACCGTCCATTTTTTCCCCGTTCATCAGCCTCCCTTGTTTTCGCGTGAAATAAGAGAATGGCCAGAGGAGAGAAAAAAAAAAAAAAGAATCCAAACCAAAGTACAGAGTTGTAACATAAAAGGTTTTCTCTAATCCACAAACAAAATTACAATGGTAATTAAAGTAGTGTAATCTGATGAGTTAGGAAATTCAAACAGCGATGGTGTTTGCGTTACTTTTGTTCGCGAAAGTGGCAATCATTCAATGGCCCTGCGATTTTGTGGCAATAAATTTTGCAACCATCCAAAACTCAATCGGAAAGTGAAAGTAATTATCCGATTACCACAGTGAAAGTAATTATCCGTCCGAAATCTCTCATTGTGATCGCATCTCAATTCAAATCAATGAATTCCTAAGTTTGATTTAAAGCATTAGTCATAATTCCGTCGAAGCACGTTATCGCTCGGATAGCACTGGCCGGGGCAGCACACGGACCTTCCTATTGACTTCTCGCATTTATACTTTACGAGTGGATGGTGATTTTTTCCCTGTTGAAAATAATGCACGATCTACAAAAACGAGTTTGCAACAAATAAAATGATATTTATGAAATTTATCGTCCGCGGGGGGGTTGGGAGGAGGAAACCGCTATTTAGCTTCACGTTTCACACAGAGTGAAACGTTGTTTATAAAATGTGATGAAAAAGTTTCTCACAGAGGCGAGAGAGCACATGCTGCCGCGTTTTCAATCTCTCATCTGATTGGACGAGGCTGACTCTCTCGATTACATTCGAAAAGCATGCAATTATCGAAAAAATGATGAGGGCGCAAGAAAACCGAGGGGAGGGGATAAACGAAGGCGAGCGAACGCGTAGAGGCGCGCGGAGAGAACGAGCCGGTAAATCCGGCTGCGTGGAAATTTGATCCCGGCAGTTAGGTCGGGCATTAAACAAACAATAACCCATTTCTTTGAATGCGCCAATTGAATTTCGCTGGGTATCGAAAGTCTTCCGGCTGCGCGTCTTCGCATTACTCATCGCTGAAAATGCTTTTGCAGTCGAACCGTGACCAACATCCGTAAAGCCTGGGCGCATCAGCGAATCAATGAATGCCCTAGCCCGACGAGTCGGTTTTGAAAAAGAAAAGAAAGAAAAAAAAAAAGTATACACACGAGAGGTTCGCGTCTGACTTGTGGCGTCGAAATGAAGGTCCGATTGAAGTGGATGAAGTTCGGGCCGCTCGGCTGCGCTCTCGCGTGATTGACGGAAACTCGTTTGGTTTTAACATTTGGGCGTGTGTTATATTATTATACAGACCAAGGTCCATGTGCGGAAAGCGATGCGATACGAGTTCTATGCACGGAACCATCGCTAACCGGACAAGGTCTTTTATAGGTTGCGAGAAGGAGAAGGATATTATCGGCAACGAAAAGGCATAAGCGCGAAAGAGGAGGCGAAAAAAGAAAGAGCGAGAGGACGCAACGGCTTGTTTCAAGTCGCAACGCCGAGGCTCGCGGTCGACTGGTTAGAGAGAGAAGGCCACGGGCAGAAGACAGACAGTGGTATATCCGGTATTTGAGAGCTGCAAGTGTTGCGTGCAAGTTAACGAGCTAACGACGCTGAGCGAGCGCGATTTTCTTTCCTATCAAGCTCCATCTACTTCTCACCACTCGACCCACAGCGCCTCACGGACGCGCCACTTTTCGTTTCGCCATGTTTTGCGAGTCGGCTACCAGCGCTCGCGGTACCTCCACTTTCCACATGTTACCTATTTCAGTCTCGTCCTAGGCGACAATGCTCTTTATGGGGGGATCAATCGGCTCGCACCACACAGGCCAAATCCACTCCACTCAACTCGTCCTCCCGTTACAGAAAGGAAACGGACGTAATGAGCGACGCTGCTTTCTATAGTACATATTATGCGACTCACGCTGTGCAAATGCGCGAACACGCCATGAGAAAATTTATTGTTTTTACCCTACGCTTTTCGTTCCTGGGCTCTCTTCGAGGTTCAGCAGATTGTCGGCTCGCAAAGGGGATAAACCATTGGCTGATCTGACTGATAGCAGACGTCGTTACATACGGCCTGGGTGGGAGGCGCCGCTCGCATTTATTCCTTCACTTCAGCCATCCGCACACCCGCACACACCCGCGTGTAACCTCAATTCTTGCCTCCCCATGATAATTGCTTAATTAGACAACATTCTTCGGCTTTTGTTGTCACTTTTTATTTCGCTCGTCTTTTTGTTTTGTTTTATTTTGTTTTGTTCTGTTTTTTTTTCGTTCTTCCTTTTTTTGCTCCGCGCGCAAAAATTCTGCCATTCAAATGTAAATATGCTTTCCACGGGGAATGAATCTGTCATGAGCTCTGTTTGCCGTTAAATGCAAATTACGTTACCAAATAAATCAATTTTATTCCGTCTAATTGTCGGCCTTCGTTCCACCGCCGTCCGTCGCCGCATCGCCTAATTTGATTGCATTTTTTGCGCGCGACGAAAATTATTCGACAAATACGTTAATCAATTTGTTTCATTCGAAAACGATCAGCAATCAAAATCATGCAAAAATGTGTGATTCGTTATGGCTTTTGAAATATAATTAACTTCGAAAATTATGAAATTGTTGTCCCTCAAGTTCGGGGTGGAGTAGGAATACAAAAACAAGAAATACATTTACATTCAATACATTAAATTGATAAATCGATTGAATTAAAACGATCAAATTAATTCCGATCCTGATAGTTAAAATATCAAAGCTATAGTCACTCCCATTCTTTCGCATCCCGACAAACTCATTTTCATATTAATCCGACGAATGCCATTGATGAATGTGAAAAATATGCGTTTGTCGTAAGTTGATTTATAAAACGTTTCGAAAAATGCAGAATATTTTTTTCCCCCCCAATCTACTAGTTAATAGTCGCAGATAATTTATGTTATTTACAAGAGACTTATACCGGGAGTATACAAAACATGTAACTTTTTTCTGTTATTAATTTTAATAAACAATAATTATAGTTTTGAAAAGGTTGAAATTCCATCAGAATGTCAGTTTTAAATTTCGAGACTTTCATAATCAATTAAACTTGATATTTTATCGCCAAAACTAATTTATTGTGTTTGTAATTTGAAAATAAAACATCCGAGCGATCGCATGGTTTTGGAGGTTCAACTTTTCATCAGACAAAGTCATAAATCTAAAATGTATGATTCTGAATCTCATGACTCTTTTTTTAAAGATTCAACCGTTTGTCTTGCATGAATTAAACATACAGATGGATAAGTTTCAGGGAAAAATGTTTGTTCTTTCTTCTCAAGTCTTTTGCATTACACACGTGACTTTCATTTGAAATACATTGGTTAAACTATGGAATTTCAGGGGCGGTCATCAAACCACCTTTCGAGTGATTTACAACACTTGAAAATTCGGCGATATATTGTCTTTTCGGTTATATCAATTATTTACGACCATTCGAGACCGCGGGGAGCTTATGATTACGTTGACAAAACTTGGGGAATAAAATTTTAAATCAATCGTGATTCAGACATTTTGTCATCGTCGCGCGATTAAAATATATCTGTTATTCAATCAAAATTTCATTTTGTCTTTGAGTTGCGTCAAAAATATATGTCAAATCTCGGGGCATAATCAAGACGTCTATCTCAATTATGAAAATACATCACCTGCAGAGCAAAATTTGCCTTAGAAAATCGTAGCTCAAAACTACAGATTCAAGATTGCTTAATTAAGTATACACATAGATACATCATAAACACTTACATCGAAAAATTTACATAATCACGAAAGTTGCGAACTGAGATGGTTTCGACAAAAAAATGTATCCTCATGAATAAAGAAGGCACGTGGGGTATTTTCGTTGAAAAAATAAAAATATATAAACAGCGCGTGTCAATTTTCTATAATGAGATCTTTCATCGTTCAATCTGAAAACTGTCATAATCAATTGAAATGTTAATTAGTGAGTACAAGTCGCGGATAAATTGAATGCAGAATTAAATGCAACAGAAATTTTCATTTCACCGAGTGTGTATATTATTATAGCATATCACGCACAGTTTGCCCGATTGACCTGTCAGTTAGCCAACGAGAGTCCCTTTCGATCGTTTCAATGAAACGTCGCAATCATCAGAGTTTTGTTGCTCTTCGCAGAGAGCGAAGACCAAAAAGAGAACCCCAAAAAAAAGAGAGAGACAAAAAACAACAACCACAGAGCACCAATTCAGGAGGAGTAAGGATGTGAAAAGAAAATAGTAGCCGTGTGCGGTTAATGGAAATTTCAGAGTCTCGATCAAGCGAGATTGTTTTGCGCTCCTCAACTGCGAGTTTGTTCCAAACTTGTACGTCACTTGGATTCGCCCACTTTTCAGGCTGCGCCGGGTTTCAATCAAAAAGAAGTAGCTCCGGCATAAATTTGTGTACACCCGAACCTAAACTGGCATGTCCAAATAATTCTAGTCTAAGCACCTCGAGGGAATTTACATCTGCCAAAGGGGTTCCTCACGTTGATTTAAATTGCATTTGAATAATTTCATTTTATCGTTGAATCATTTGTCTTGTGCCCCGCCACGTGTTTTGATTGTTCAGCTCGCTCTTGTCAAATAAACGTTCGCCATTAACCCTAAACCAGGGCACACCCTTCCTTTATCTCGATCTCGTCAGCCTAAGCACCAATCTGTCTCCCTCTCAAGTCAACCAGGTGCGGCATCAGTTTGAAGCCCGACAGGCTCGCGTCGTCGATACATCAAACCATCAACGAGCTGAGGCGCAACGTGGAATCCTCGCAGCCGAAACTTGTGATTTCCTGGGCGCACCTAAATAACCGACTTTTATGGATACGTGTCTCCTATGATGGCAAGCGGAAACTTGGGCCATGATGAATTTGATGGCCGATCAAGTTACTTCATTTTCCAAATCAATCCATAAATATACCAACAAGACGAATGATCCTCATAAAAACTTGGCGTTCATTACATCTTCCACGAAGAAAAAAGTTAATCCTGGAAATTGATTTTAACATTTAATTTGAATTGATCTCGCAATTTTTATAGCTATTAAAACAAAAATTGATTGCACCAATTTTACGAGGGCACAAACGGTTTTTATCTTGCCTCTCGCGTCCCAAATGCATTTCAATAAAAGTATATACCGATTGAAAAGGATCGTTTGCTTATAGTAACCATCAATCTCATTAATGCAACGAAAAGAAAGAAAGGAAAAAAATCAAGAGAAAGAGACAGAGAAAAACAAAATTTTTTGTCCACGCATATTTTGCAGGGATCAGATGATGCATAAGCCATCCAATGAGGCGTGAAAAAGCGCCGACAATAAAGAATAAGGGCCCCCGAACGGGAGATCGTCGGAACGGGCTCGATAAGCCATTCAGCGGACTCAATTTGGCAGCTAGTTAAACCCCACGCAAATTAACATAATTATAACAATTGGTTGGTCAAACAGAGCGCGTCACGTATGTCGTATTAGAGGCACAAAGTGGCCGGGAGTTGAATCAACACTCGGGCGCATCGATCCGAACGACAAAAGGATCCACGAAAAACATGAACCCTTCATCATAATTATAATCCGTGGAGAGTTACATCTGGCCACAATGAGCGCCTTCTTTTGTCATGGTAAAATCACCGCGGGCCTAGCAAACTAGAAATGACGATCCAGGCACACAATTGACACGCGAGCTACTACACCCAACGGCTCGAAAATTATATTCATCGTCGACTCCTTGAGTGCCAATCTTTCTACCCCGTTGCCGATGCGACTTGCAAATTGGTTGCGTCTGCTCAAATATATACAGATGCTTCGAGCTGTACACGGCCAGGCACATTGAACGTTTCTTGTTGCCGGCTCAGCGTTTCAAGGTCAGCGTTATAATTGCAGTTGATTGACTTCTGCTACCGCGCCGGCGGATCGGCGTTTCGCGAGCGTGCGATTATACTTCTGCGAGTCATTCAGTTGTGAAAACGAGCGGCTAATTTTCGGTGGCTAAGCCATCAGGATGAAATCAATTGATTGGCAAATTTGACGTGCTGATGAGGGCCGTTTCACATCGTTCAATAGAAAAGAATTTCGACATTTGTTTCTTCCTTTTTTTCTTTTCTGACTCTCCTTCTCCCTCCCTTTGGTATCTTTTGGTTATTTCTTTTTAGGGCTCTTATTACAGGAAATAGGTCAAAGAATGCCTCGGAGCCGGGTTTCGTTATTTCGTATCTGCCGTTCGTGTCAGGCCGAGCATCGCCAAATTAATAGCACGAGAGGCGCACTTTTATTAATTTTCTTTCTCTCACGAGCGAGGCAGAAGCCGAAAATCGGATGGCCGAAGAACCTGCTCGGCCGAAAAACCAGACGCATCCCGAGCGCCGCTGGCCGATCGGAATTTATCGCTCAAATATTTCATTTATTCCGATCATTTATTTGTTCGCATTTTTTTTTCTGCCCTCGGCTCATAATGAATATTTATTTCTTTACACGAGTCTCAATAGCGATGGCTCGTTTTCGTCATTGTTTCGACTTTTTGGTTTTCAGCTGGTGGAAACGACAAAGTTGGTCTACTGGAAATTGTCATCGACGTAAGTGCAGCTTGAAATTCGGTACCCTCTGCATAACGAGATTTGCATTTCGGGGCGTTGGAAAAACGACGATAATTAAACATATGAAAGTGATTGAGGTAGAAATACCAAAACCTCAAATGACATTTGGAAGCGAATGGCAGAATAATTTTTGGAGTGTGTAAACGCCGGTTCGACGAGCATTAATTAATATTTGGTCATCTCATTTCAGGCTTGTGTACACCCGGCGACACTCGCATTCGACAAACGTATGTGCTGTGCACCCGCCGGATGTATCTGTCTCTCTCGCCGGGTCCTCGCCACGTTCCTCGCTTTGCTTACTATTTGCGTAAACTATTGAATCCATGCTCATTGCGGACTGACGCACACATACACACCCTCGATACAAAAATTCGTTGAACACTGTTCACACCGGCACATCGATCTGCACCAACACACGCCAATGTGAACAGTCGCAAATACGTTTGTAAACCTGACACAGCTCCGGTCAAAACACAAGTGTAAATGTAGGTCGCTGTTCCGTACACGATGCTGCATGCACCACACACGCTCTATTCGCAAATGCGGCGACGTTGCATTGTTACCAGATTCGGCGATCTGGTTCATGCCTATGACATATGCATTTTAGTTCAAATGTAGTCACTAATGACCAGCTGACAATAGATTATTGCAGCTGTATTTTACATAACGTTTCAATCCGATTTTAAACAACGAAAAATAAAACGCAACAAAAATCAAACTTCAAACTCACAAGGACAACAATATACGTTCGTATTGTATTCAAAATATATAATAATATAAAAATAACATATAAACTTATATGTTTCATATATCAACCATTTATATTATATCATATTTTATAAAATTATAATTTTTTTAAAAAAGCGACAATAAATTATATAAATAAAATATGAAATCGATATAAATGTTATTAAAAGAATATTATATTCAGATGAAAAATATAAATTAAAAATATATTTACATGTATATTTTTGTCCCTGCTAGGAATGCATACAAACGAGTTGATTTTCATTCATTTTGTTTTTTAATTTATAATACAAATTTGTTTATTTGTCCTGCGGACTGTGGGTTTTATTTGGAAAATTTGTTGGAAGTAATTACCTATCTGGAGGAGAATTTTTTTACTCTGAGTAAACCTCACGGTTATTTGAATTGAGAGAAAAAAAAACGAGTATCACGGTGGACAATTTCAAGAATTAATAGAATTGAAAGTCAACTCGAGGGGTAGTAAGATAAACAAAAAGCAATTACACCGTATTTACAGTACTGTTATGTGCCGGAGTCTGATAATGCCTAAAAATCTGGCAGACGTGGTACGCAAAAGTTTCGAGCACCGAGGCGACGAAAGATTGGAGCCGACCTGGGGGTCCGGACTCTCGATATTTTATGAAATGCAGTCCGGATTCGACGCGGAGTCGCAGAATAAATGTTCAAAGATCAACAATATCCGGGGAAGCGGAAATTTCAATTATTGGCTTTTATTGGCGGGACGGATCGTAAACAGACACGCAATAAAAGGCTTGTTGCAGTTCCCTTTTTTACCTTTTCTCTCATTCCTTCGACAATTTTTTTTGTTCCGATTTTGTTTCTTTTCGGACACGCAAGATGCTTTTCCCGTCGATAACCGCCTGGAACGAAGGGTGATCTGAGATACGACCTTTGAGGTAAACGCCAGACGAAGAAATTTTGTTCAACCCTCGACGTGCTTGGCCAAACGCGAACAAGTCAGTTGTGGGAGCTCGCCAAAAATCCAGCTGAATTCAAGGCCGGACGATTTTTCTGTCGGTGGCGCGTTTGGAGGATCAATTGATGTGTTTTCTGCGCAAACTTCGAGCCGGACGACCGCGCTCTTAAGGAAATTTCAAATTTGCGGGTAATTGAGTTTGGTTACAGTCCGATTAAATTGCGAAAGCGGTCTGCGGCCGGCTACCGTGAATATATTCGAGTATATGAGAAGCAGCGCTGTGCAAACAACGTCTTGAGGATACAACATAATTTTATTACAATAACATTCAAGCGGCCGCTGAACAGGCAAACAAACGCGCAAAATTTATCCATCGTAAATCTTATACGACGCGCCGGTAATTATGTACAACGTAAATTGCATTTTTTAACAGTCATGATTTCACAATGAGATCTAAATGGACAGCCTATTATCGTCATTATGCTAAAGGGGATCGCTCTAATAATCGTTATTTGTTTGTTGGCGTGTTTTTACGCTCGGCAGCCTAAAATGCACCTATTAGACGAGATGCTGAAGTGACTATATTGCACTGATGAACGGAGATTGAAAAAAAAAACGGTGCGTCATTCTTGCCTTTCTTAATAACCCCCGTTATGTCATAATTGCAGACTTACTCTATTCGATATGCCAACTTGAGTAGCAAAAACCCGAGCTGTTTTTAGCATAATGAATGTCAGGTTGCTTTTTCGTAAGAAACTCGAGGGGTGTCATATTTCATACTGATTCGCAGGCTTTTTTTACCTTCGGTTTTGATTTTATAGATGCGGTGTCTAGAGAACCGACTGGATTGCAATTCGTACATGGTTGCGGATTCATATTGTCTCGGTTGAAATTGGGGCCTCGTACATAACGGTGAGTCTTTTTGCGAGGCAACGTGCGACGACATATCGTGGGATAAGATTGGATACCACCGGATCATTAAAATGCTTCTTTGTCTCGGAGCAACAAATCATAAAGCGCAATTTGTTTATACTCCACATCAAACTGAATATTTTCGTCTTATTATATGCAAGTCTGTCAGGCATCTTATCTAACCATCATCTGCGAGCAACGAGAGAAACCCGTTATGTACTTATAATTTGTGTTGTCATGTGTTTTCGCTTGATCCCATGGCTTTTAATTCATTTGTAGTACAAAAGATTCGTGAAATCGTAAAATATCGAACGACAAAGCCATCAAGCCAAAAGGCAATCTGAAAATTCTTACACTGTTTGGAGAGTTGAAATGAGGACAGCAATGTGGAACTGCATGGCACACTCGTAAAACTCAAGTGCAAAATGACATAACTCAATCTGCCGTTATCTGAGCGATGTGCCCATTAAAAGTATCATTAATAAATTTGTTGACATAGACCGCGGAGAGAAAGAGAGAGAGAGAAAAAAAAGGACAACGCGGCATTAATCTGCCGCGTTGAGTTGAATGCGAAACGGTTTTCACGTCAGCGGGACCTAATAAGCGCATCCACCAAAGACGCGACTTTTGTCCAGATTGACTGAACAAACAATTGTTCGGGACAAACAAAAGGAAGACATTCCTTAATTACGCTCATCGGTACGAAAGAGGAACGGGACGCAAATTGGAATCCCAAGGAGCGTTCATCTTTTTGACTGTCAACATTAACTACTTCAAACTGCATCCACAGACGAGATCCGATTGGCTGATAGAACGCCTAATAACAAATCAGATAGGTTAAAGCGATTTCCATTCGAATTATTGGGCGCCGATCGTTTACCGGTACTCGCGTCCTGTACACCGCGAGTCCCGGATGAAATGAAGTTACGCCGAGGCTTGCCTGCCTTTGTGTCTGCATCGAGACGCTGATAAGAGAACGCGCATCCTCCCCCCGTGTCTTAACAATATTAAAAACGCTCGGCGCAAATTGACGCTCATCGCGTGCATACAATTATTCTCGTTGCATCAAAAATACAATCTTCGACCTCGTTATCTCATCACTCAACATCACTCTTTAATTATTTACTTGGCTTTAACGAATTTTTATCCGCTCGTTTTGTAGCTTCACAGTAGAGTTGCTTCTATTTGAACGCAGACGTATTAAAATTGCTCTAATTACCATTCTAATGTACTTAACAGCCTTTGCATCGCAATTATCCACTCGTTTCGACAATTACGCTGAATTATAATTGAATCTTAATCATTATTGTTGCGGATGTAATATTCGCACGATTGTTTTTAATCCCCGCCGAGAGTTTTGCAACGACAATGAGTTAACCACGCGGTGTTTAAAAGTTCTTTCCTTTTTTCCCCCGGGCCAAGTGGCAAGAAGAGGATCCTCTTCTGCGATGCTACAAACAGACCAAGTTTCGAATACCTGGTCACGATTTATGGACGGACGTAACAAAAAAATGTTGACTATCGGGACGTTGCGTTGATTCTGGCGAAAGGTTTTCGTCAACAAAAACACATATGGGATCACGACGTTTAATGCGGTGTCGAGTATTTAACATTGCTACGGAGATGCCTCTTTTTGTCCCCGACTGGTTAAAGACCTAATGACATCAGAGAATGGAACCTCTGATGCATGATTCAATAAGTATTGACTGACCCTTTGTGTGAGTGCTTCCCAAATTGATTTTCGACTCGCGACATTTCTCAACTAGAAAATCAAAAATCTTCTTTGGGTTCAAATAACCTCTCAGGTTCTGAAGAAATTTCCATCCTAATATTTTTCCTTTATGTAAAAAAGAAACCTTCATACCTGCAAAACAAAAATAATTCAAATTATTAAATTGAAAGTAACAATGAATATGACAAATATAATTTGAAATGTTCGAAACCGTATGAAATAACGTCGGACTGAGAAATGGAAAAGAATTATTTTTGACCGAGCAAAAAATAGATGAAGCAAATGTCGAGTGTTTGACACATAAAACCGTGACAAGGAATTATCCCTTTAAAAGTTCACTCAAGTGGATCCACGATGAACTTTCACGATGTTAATTACAACGTGAAACAACAAAAAACCTCCGGGGCCGGGGGCAAAAAAAGCGTGTATCGATTTTGTCAATTGGCGTTCACACGGGGCAAAAGATTAAGAAATTGATCACTCTTGAGGGCGTAGAAAAAACTTTAACGGAGTGACCGACATCGTGCCGGCCCGATTTGCGCGATAAGTCGTTGAAAACTCGTCGATACAAATTTATCGAAAAGGGCGAGTTTTTCGCTCACGGGGTCACGCGGGATAAGAACCGGCCGGAATATAAAAAGAGGCTAAAAGCGCGCTTAATCTCGCTCGGAGATTGGACGCTGCAATAACCTCCTTCTTATTTGGGAATTTGAGAGCTCGGGCGATAAAAAAAGGGATTGTCGATGCCGGGCCGTGTCTAACGCAGGAATGTCTTGGGTCTGATCGCGTCGGTTTTGTTTGTACGATTGGACGTGCAGCCGGAAGTGCATTATCATAGTCGGGCGGGGATTGGTCTGGCGCGTCTCTCTCGGGGTGTGCGAGCGTGTGTCGGCCAATCTGCTCGAACGGCAATAAGGAAACATGGATCGGAATGTTTGCGAATCGGCGTTGGCTCTTTGTCGCTCGTCTGTTGGATGGCAGCGCCGTTATCGCGAGGCGGCCCGCGCGTGTGCATCCACTTTGACTATTTCGCGAGATGCTCTTACGCAACATTGTACTAAATCAGCCACGAGGAAATCCGACGATTGTTCCGACTCGCGGCGAGCTCGAAATAACAAGCGCGCGTTTCGTCGAGCGTTCAACCTCTATCGTTCTCGGGCTCTTGTCACTCGGCCGCTTCCTCCATTCA
The DNA here is from genome assembly GCA_025266255.1 of Trissolcus basalis. Taxonomy (NCBI): domain Eukaryota; kingdom Metazoa; phylum Arthropoda; class Insecta; order Hymenoptera; family Scelionidae; genus Trissolcus; species Trissolcus basalis. The sequence continues at coordinate 44,477 of JAAMPD010000186.1, forward strand.
AATGATCGGGCGCTGTTGCTTTTGTTCGATGCAATCTTTAATCGTTTTCGGTGTGGACGAGATTGTTCCCTTTTTCTAGCGACCGATAGACTGCGTGGTACTGTTACTTTGTCAGACGCGTCGAATAGAACTGTCATTTGATGCTCGGCTTGATTAGATCCGCAGATAAATCACCGACTGCGACGTGCTCGAGCTAAGTGGTTCGGAATCCGATGCTTCGATCGTTATTTTTTTCATTTCCCCCCTCCCCTTTGCTGCCCCCTCCCGTTCCCTGGCCTTTTCCGTTCAACCTGCACGACGGTGTCGCTGGGAATGTGAAAAATGACATATTGTTCGGAGCGAGCACTCGATTAAAAACGCGTTTAGCATTTTTCGCATTTAACATTATACTGATTGCGAGAAATTCTTAGTCGCGCAATAACGATAATTGGAAATAGCCTTGCGAGGAAGAGAGAGAGAGAGAGAGGGAAAAAAGAACAATCAGTGCTGAAGAAAAAGGGAGGGGAGAAAAAAAAAGGTGAAAGAAAAAAAAATGCAACGAAAAGGTGATCTATAATGGGGGAATGTAATTTACTGTTTTAATAGTTGAAACAATAGCGTGAAAGAGTGTCTAATGAAGAGACAGAAATTATCATTGTTCACGGTCGGGCGGGCGCGTTTTCGGCCCCTGCGAATTTTTCCAGACTGGTTCCGTTACTTTGTCAAACGGAGGAAATAGAACTGTCATTTGATAGTGGCCGCGATCAAATTTAAAGATAAATGAACTGTTATGGACTGCGTGTGGTCTGGGATTTGATTGTTGTTTAGGGGATTTGAGTGTGATTGTTTTGCCTCTCGGATTGAAACGGGCGCGAATGTTGTTTGACGCGAACGAGGCGAGGTACGTGCAAATAAAAGTGAATCCAATTACTAAACTCGCGGCTTCGACGTTTTCTCACAATTAACATCTACTTTAACGTCCCATAATTTGGTGTATTCATTTTCTTTAACAAACACGCGGGGCGTACGAGACCCAACAAATTACAATATTCTATATTTACATTGCCTACGTAATGTATATGTACCCTGCACACCATTCACGTGAATATAATTATAAATTTATATTTTACATATACGATGAAGCATATTTCCACGAATTCATGTACGTTTAAGCATAACATTACACACATCATTATGCATGCGAACTTTCGTTAATAAACCGTGTGTGCAGTTTCACTGTGTTTATATAAATGTGAGTGTCACAATGTGCAACTGTTAATGTTTATTTGTTTCTTGCCAAAGCAAACAACGATACTCTAAACACTGTGTTTACGATGCACGATATTTCGTATGGCTCGTCGAGGACTGTTATTTAATTAGTATTTTTTTTACTTTGTTCATCGAATCGACTTTTTGTACAAAAAAAAACATGTTATAAAAATTACTATAACATGTAATAATCCAAACGTATCTTACACATCTTGTAAATTATTCTTTAAACTTATTAGAATTTTTTTGTATAATTATAGTGAGATAGTAAGATCATGTCATGTAGTAAAAATGATTAAAAATGTATATTCAAATTTGTCAGAAGCTATACATACGTCTAGATTACAATAAGTTATAGTAATTTTATTCATAAGTTTTATAATTTATATAATGTATTTTTTCTGCGTGTAGCTTTTTTTAGGTTCAATTGAAGAATTAGCACAGTTGAATTTAAGGAAGGAAAATGGACTGGAAGAATAAGCTTGAATGAGTCGTGAATCAAAGGCCACGTTATTCAAATGCAAACCACTTGGTTCGGCTGGAATTCGAGGATTGATCAAAAGTCGCTACCATTTCCGCGGGTTCGTTTCACTCGAAAACAACACCGAGGGAAAATTCAAGATGCTGCTTCTGGCACGCTGCCGACGATTAGTCCGTGGCGTACAGTAACACGTATCATCATCGGCGGAGGCGTGTTTCAAAAGTTTTTCAAATCCTTTTGAAAGAATATCGCAGTGAAAGATTCGAACGAACCTTTGAGAGCGCGCTTTCCAATACGCCTTATACAGTCTTTTAGTCAATGGGGGGAAAAAAACTTGGGACTCAATATAATTTTTATACGCGCCTTGCATATTCCAACCAACTTTGGATTTTATCTGAGGTATTGATTCGACTTTCTTATACCTTTTGCCGTATGACTTGACTTTTAGCGCCGTAAAGTTACGTGCGCGATTATTATTATTACCTATGGTCCCCCGTTCGAATCGTTTACCGATTTTGTTTCAAATCAAAATATTTCTACTTGTAATTTTCCATCTTCAGAAATTTAAATATGAAGAATCTAATTTCAAATGAGTAATCAAATTAAAATGAGGACATCACGTTTAGAGAATTTGTAAAAATTTCCAAACCTGACAAGGTTTTCTATCTTCTGTTGAAATTTTATATTTGTTTTAATTCAGTTAATAGTTTTTGAAATGAGTAATTTTTGTGTGCATTTTTTTTTAAATGAGAGTGAGATGTAATCAATGATTTTAACGTCACAAAATTTTATTACTGTTAAGAGAATAAAGTTGAATTTAAATAAAATCATCATGTTTAGAGAATTTGCACAAATTTGTTTAAACTAATATTATTTCGAGATGTTATATTTTGTTAATTGTGTTAACAAGTTTTGAAATGAGTAATTATTTTGTGAAAATTTTTGAGAATGAGAATGAGATGATTTTAACGTCACAACATTTTATCACCGTTAAGAGAATGAAATCTGAGTTAAACATTTGAATTAATTAACAAAACGTTGTGTTAACTTTGTCTGGTAAAATGAAATCTGAAATGATATAATTTATGATAGACATGAGACTTGGATCAAAGAAAACGTCTGGTAAAGAGTGATGCACGACTATAGACATGCAAAGTGACCCTCAGTCTTAATAAAAAGTTTCTGCCAGCAAAAACTGGCAGACTACTTTTTGTAATATTTTATTAAAGAAAGAATTACGAACATTTTCTTTTCAAGTGGCGTACATTCTAGTCTATTATGCTTGTAAAGAATTTGTACAATCAACTTTGTATTACAAAATTTTCATGAATGAATAATAAAGGCAGAGAGGAAGAAAGCATCATGTTTGGTATTTTCAAAGGCACGTAATTGTTCATTCATTACATTTATTAAATGTTCATCTGATTTACAAATCTTTTCACGATGAACGAGAGAGCACCTAATAAGACATTTTATTTTCTCGAATAATTAAAAACACTGGTTTTTATAAATAAAACAAATTGAAACTAGATTCCCTTTTTAGTATCCAATTGAAGCATCTTGAGAAATCGTTTCGAGTTATACCAAATGAAGTGAAAATAATTTTTATCGCCGATGTAAAAGTATATTATCTTTGAATATCCTGTAAAAAAAGAAAAGAATTCCATGGATTCTCAAACTCGAGTGTAATATAAAAATTTATTAATGGAATAAAATGACAATAAAAAGTAAAAATAATTTAGCGGCACGGTTGGCGCATATTTTCGCAATGTAACCATGCAGTTATTCAAAATGCATTCGCACGATGAGGTTTTATTGGGAACATTTTATCGAATTCGCAAAATTTTTTACGAATATATCCAGCTCAACTTTAAAGATCTATCAATATGTTACAGCTTTGCTGAATTGTAAAATCCTTCTGCCATTGTTGCAGCTCGCCTATATCATTCTTTTTTGTTCGGTAATTCCGGGGTTCCTTCAAGAACCAACACCCTCTTGACGGGAACAAAAAAAAGAAGGAACTATCAGAAAACTTATTCACTATTAACGATTTTCTCATAATGGCTGGTTTTCCAACCGCGATCTCTTGTAATAAATAAAAAAGCTATTACCTCCCCTCGACAAAATTCCCAGACATATTCATCAGAGCGTTAAGCGTTTCTTCTCGCCATAACAACTCTTAAAATAAACATCGCGCCGAAAATTTGCGTACGACCAAAAAAAAAAAAAGGAACGAGTCGCCCCCTGTTGTTAATTTTTTTATCGCGGTCCAAACAGAGCGCTAGACGAAGAGTGTCCTGATAACGAGGTGAGGGCTATTAGATAAATCATCTCATGCAAAAGATAAGAGCGTGCGCGTGCAAAGACGCCAAAACCACCGTCGCTTTTTTCGCCCGTCTCGACGGCCATGCGATAAAACAGTTTCTTTTTCACGTCCCGTGCAATTGTGACGAGAAAATGATCGCTCGCAGCCGAACCTCGCCATCATCCTGGAACGTACAGCCGAGCGAGGCTACTTGGCAAACTCATCATGCACCAACAATAAAGGGTGACGTTAGTCTTATTACCAGCGATTACTAATTTCCGAAACTTGGCTGATGAGCTGCGTTTACCAACGTCGTCAACACATCTATAACCATAAATTTAAATCCACCTAACGTTATAACGTTACAAATATAACATTACCCCGCTGATGTATAACAATTTTTGATCAAAAATTATTCCGCTTCATCTCTCACGGTGAAAAATTGTGATTCAATTCTTTCAAAGTGCGTTTCTTCTCTTCCCCCGCTACTGTCGGATAAAAATGAATCTCATTCGAATTTCATAATTCAAGTTATGATAAAAATAATGGGAAAAAGATAAGACTCAATTTTTCAACTCGTTTAGAAAAAAAAAGAAAATTATTTGCATATTAACCCAATTCGATTTTTCTCGTTATTGCATGAATAGTAACATTAGCCGGGGCCGTTAACGTGAGCATCTGAAATATAAAATTTTATGGATACAACATCAAACGGAACACTCTTTCATGTAAAAATTGCGCGCATCCCTTTTAACGGCGCGCCTCTCTACGGTTCAAACTAGACACCCTGTATGATATGCGAAGCTCACACATTAACACGCATACACCGTTTGCACGCGGCGTTATTAGACGCGAGAGTAATTGCGCACGGAAATGTTGTACGAGAAAAAATGTGCGCGATGTTACGCACGGAAGCTACTGCACGAGGGAAGCATTACCACTATACTATTTACACAGGCGTGGCAAATACGTGCGTGTTTCAAGAGATTTCGTTATACATTTCCCAGCAACGCTATTGCACATTTTATATTGCTTTCATTGAATTGTTGCTCTCGTTGTGTTATTTTTGTTGTTTTTGCGTTCCTAACTTGTTGTTGTTATTTTTTTTCTATTTTTCCAACAACGCAAGCGTCCCGCTTGGAACACGAGAGCCGACGACTTTTTGAATTTCTAATCACCGATCCGAGTGACCGACACGGGTTGTATTTTTAGTTCAAAGTTTTATTGGCTGTTAGACGGTTTATTTTTATAGTATAAAAAGGGTCGAGGGATGAATATTTATTGCAGCATAAAAAAATGGTCGAATAACCGTAAAAAAAGGGGAAAAAGAAACAGGCGCTCATGTTATCAGTGGCGGGACTTTTCTATGCAGCGCAAAATTTTTTGCTCGTTGTGTATATATATTATTATTTTTTTTTTTTCGTAAAATTTCATCTCGGGTTGAATAAAGAATGTAATAAGAACATCATACAAGTTTGAGCATGGAGGAATTGTGCACGATCCCCGGTTGAGAGACGAAGTCTCGCGCATGGCCGAATTATCCAAAAGTTTAACGAAACTTAGTGCACGTTTTGTGAATTCACTTTAATTTTGCGAACTGAAATTCAACTTGCGAAACATGTTAAGACGACTTTCAGTTCGCTTCCACAGGATCGGTTTGCAAAATTCAGTCCGGCGTGCGATGATAGCATCGATTTATAACGAATAGACGAGATGTGACGAAAATAGTGTGTGTGAGCCATGGTTACAAGGTACATTTCGCTTATCGCCCGATAATGACGCAATGCGGCTTATGTATATTAGGAATTATTGCGACGGCAAAAATCATACGTAACGGGCGATGGGATCGCGCGACATAACAGCGCAACAGTGAATCAGCAGATAGCGCCCGAGAGTTTGTTTCACATTATATCACGACAGATGTAGATATGCTTATTTCATATTAATGACATATCGGGAAAATCGTTTGTTCGAAATAATTGGAACGGAGAAAGTTGCATCGATCCGGGACGGTTTTGTAAAAAACAAAAAAGCAACACGAAAAAATAGAAACTCCACACTCACAAACATACATTTACTTCGTCTATTCAACTATACCTCTGGCATATAGTTCTGGCGTTTATAATTATTATAACTGAAAATTTATAGTATTAATCCACATGCACAAAAATATATATCAAAATGTATGGATAAAATAAATTTTTAATAATTTTTTTTTATTATAAATTTAATTTATATAAATAAGATCTTGCTATATAAGTTTATATTTTATATATATATAAATATGTTTTAAATACAATTGAAAATATATTTTCCTTCATGTGAGAACTACTGAAATTGCAGTTATTATAACTATATATTCAGCATGACTATATTCTCTACTTTGTTTTTCGATCAACTCAACATTTCGATATTAATATTGAAACTAATACGATATCATTAAAACCAGTGGACAAATAACTATATTGTTTCTAATCGAATCAAACGAATTACATAATTAAATTATCTATTAATTGTGACACGAGTTCTAAAGCTAAAATATTTTGGAATAAATTAAACAGAAAAATCTTACAAAAGTTATGCGTCAATTAGTCAGTTTGCTTTGTCAAACAATTATAATTCATGTTTAATATTACTAAATTGCCAAGTTGGCATCGTTCAGTTTCGATTAGAATTGAATAAAAACAAACTCTTATTTGTAGTAAAAATAGCGTTTTTTGTTTTGAAACATCAACTGCACAGTCGAGTGAGCCGCGGGCAGACGGATGCTGATTGGCAAAGTGCAAATTGTAAACGCAATAACTTCATTAAAACATATTAAACAGTGATAACTGGGCGCGCGAGCCTGGCGAGCTCATTTAAAAACTTATCAGTGCCATTCGAGTAGGCCACGAGAGTGTGCGATATTCGAGCCAGACATTTCACAGTTATTAAACTTTGTCCCGGGTTAAATATGAACAAACTAAACAACTGAAGCTGAAATTGCGCCACCAAGGCCCTCGGTGATTAAAACCACAGTTTAACTCCAATTTCAACTAATAGCTACCTCGCACGACCAAGACGCAATATTTGAATATTTATTTTCCGTCCCTATCAATTTCCAACTTCGTTTATTCTCGGAAATACAAAATCGAATCTCACGCTCTAAGAAGATGACACAGAAAGTTCATTCCTGAAACTTGCAACCAACTATCCCATACGGACAAAAATACATTCCATAATATATTTTACGTCCATTTTAAATACATTATATCTATATGAACAATACAAAATTAAAATATATTTACACGTATATTTTTTCATTTTGTGTGACATAAACTATTTCTGCTATATATAGAACCAAAATTTTAATTCATGATTTGTTTACATTCTGAATGAAATTTGAAAGTAAAAACTATTTATATTTACATTGAATGTAACGTTGGGAATCGATCCCACGTCTCTACAGTTTGCAGCCACTCTAACCACCGGAACTGATTGGAAGCACTGAATATATTTCTACAGCACGATTCGCGTCTCTTAATAGAGACGCAGGAATAGAAGATGTGTATTCGCCGACGAGCACATTGATCATTGGACGATATTATTTTGTTTTCAACTGTAATAAGATAGAAGGTTGTTGTAATATCATCTCATTAAGATATGAAATAATTTATGCAAAAGCAACGGTCTCGTTAATAATGTGATAAGTAATTGAATGTTCTTTCTGTGCTATCTGCGTTGAAAAATAAATCGTGCGAAATTGAGCGTGCATTAATTAATTCAAACAAACTTGTTAGAATGATAACAATGTCCAAGTAAGGTGTATATTCAAATTTGCATTAATTGGTCGTGCGCGTAGATCGCGGCACGAACAATATTGCAATTAAAAAGATAATAATCAATACAGAATTAATAAATGTAGTACGATCCCCGGTGATAGGGCGTTTACAATGCTAGACGAGAGGGCACTGATAGAACGACAAATTATGCGCGAGTTGCTATACAAACAGAAGTGGCTAATTATTATTTTACATTTGAAGTAAAAAAAAAAGAAGTTAAAAAAAGGCAAGATTTTTTTAACCGTCGGAGGTACGCTTTTTTTCAGTTCGGTTGTTTTGAAAAGATATTTTTTCAAGCTTTCATTAATTAAATTTTTCAGTTACTTTAGGGCTTTCTCTTTGATAAGCTCGGAGATTTCAAAAACTTTTATACGATGAAACAATATTAAAGCTTTATATTAGTTTCTAGATGAAAGAAAATTACTTTGATTTTCGGTTCAAGAGCACATTACTCTTTGATTCTCTTTTAATGAAATGATGTCTGACAATAAATAAGTTTTTCAATAATATATATGACGATAATAAACATGATAATTGATATAAAAATGCGTATTCATGAAATTACCGGTCGTTTCGTTGACGCGAAGTGGTAGTTTTAATTCAATATATGGATACATTAATTCCAATAACTCCTCGGTTATTTTAACGTTTGTTTTATTGGGTATAAAATGCGCGCGATAAAATTTTGTGACATTATTAGCGCGCCGAGTATTAATATCAAGTTGCCGCTTTTTTCTCATAAAACATTATTAACTCGGCGACGATAATAAGCTGCGAATATCGCACAGGTGATAATTCTTGATTCCTAAGCAGATTCTTTATTCGCGCCCGTCGACGATTTCTAAAATTTTTCACTCAGCCAAGGTCGCGCTGGATGTTTATTCGCCAATAAACTTCTGACTCTTCCAAAGAGCCAATTTTTATGCCCTCGTAAACGAGATGTCAAGGCGTAAGCGAGCGTATCTTTTTCTGCGATTACACTCGCACCCTCCCGAAATAGCGGGCGTCTTCCAAAATGCTAATTCTATTATGATAAACACGCTTATCACATAATGAACCTGCGACATTTTCGTTCTCATTAACGCAACATCCGCATCACATTAGCACCATAAATATCGCATTCGCCCTGCATTCGTTTAGATTACTTTCTTTCCTTCTTTTTTTAATTTACTCCGAGCATTATTAATCCCCTCGGTACCCTTAAATCTTATTTCCTTAAACAAAAATTTATCGCGAAAACCACTCGGTAAATGAGCCCCCGAACTTATTAACTTTTATAGCATCGCAATCCCGATTGCACACACACATACCTCAGCAGCCACTATATATTCTGCGCGCGTAATCATCGCACTAAGAATCGATATACGTATGCGGATCACCTGTTCAGAGGCAACAAAACTCTCAATTCTTACAAGCTCTAACTGCTATTACATCGGTACGTGCGTATAACTTCGCAACACGAACAAAAAGTATAAACAGAAAATTTTACTTGCGGAGTTGTTGCACAAGTAAAATTCCTTTACATATATTTTTGAGCATTCGGTTAAATTTAAGAGACTTTTACTTCGAGGACGAAGTGATTTTTCTTTTGCCAGCAACTCAAATTTTTTCCATCCGCATTAAAGTTCAACGGTTGTAAAATATTTAAACTGAAATTCATACTCAATTTATAAAAGAAGAAAATTTAGTTTGCTTGAAAATTTAAGCGATTTTCAGGTGCGTCGACGGGTAAAATTCATTTAATGCTTCTTTTTTTTTCTCCTCTCCGTGTACGCACTCTCACGTGTCGAGCATTCGCAGTGGAAAATCAGAGTCTATGACTCTAAATGCTGGGAAACCAAACAAACTTATTGCGCTATTCTCATCCTAGTTGAAACTAATGAATGGCACTGCTGGTGTCGTAATTAAAAAACATGTTTTGCGATTTAACAATTCAATTTTGCGTTTGAATTTTCATCCGAGGGAACAAGAAGAGGCAGTTCAAAGGGATTCGCATTTTCTCGCGCGTGTATATTAACAATTTACGAGACAATTATCACGAATTGGACATCATTCTCGTTTAATTTCATCAAAGGGATTCTAAATGTTTTGTTTAAAATTCGTTAAGCTTTCGATATTAATTAGATTTAAGTAGAGGTATAATTATAATTATGACGTAAATTAAATTGGGTCGTTGGGTGTAATAATTTATCGTCGGGTTGAGATCTAAGGTGGAATTTATAATTGATAATTCCACGCAATGATATTTTAGAATGAAAGGGAACAAGGGAAGCAGGTTCGGACGATCAAAAACTTAACGAGGCTGGCCTTAGGTCTTGACAGTTAAAGAGTCGAGCAAAACAGAATGTGGGGAGCTAACGCGAGCATTGCAGGTGCAAAACTAATCGCGAGTGTATCAAAAATGGGGTGCTGCCAAAGAGAAGGGAAGCGCACGCAAAGTCCGACGACGCACTTTGTCGCACACACACAAACGTACATATACATACGTATATACAGGTGTATATATATATGTTCAACGAGCAAATCAGTGGAGACCTTCTGGTGCCTAAACGAAGCCGAACAATTTCGCGACGTTAATTGGCAATTAGCGTGCCGTTTGAGCGGCCACAAAAACAGCGCAAGATGAACCGTGCTAAACGTGTCAAAGCGATACTTTTCATCTCGCGTTTTAATATAGCTGACGCATTAATCGTCCCAGTCGAGCGTTTAATTTTGCTTTATGCAATTTATAGATGGTGATATATCGAACCCGTTGTTTGGTCTATCTCCTTTCCATTTCTCATACGGCTGACCAACGCAATGTCACAATCAAAACCATAAACTTGAAACTCAAGGAAATTACCTGCAACAGAAAGAAGAAAAAACAAATGAAATGAAACATTCAATTCAACGAATATAATATTCAACAGAGAAAATCAAACATTGTTTCCCATCAGGTTGGCGATAGCAAAACCAGAGTGGGGGCAAGTTTATGAAATAAGTTTAGATAATTTTCGGCCGAAGTTTAACGAGCTCGGCTTTCAATAAAACATGCACATGCCAATTATCGTAATCATGGTATAGATTTGCCGCGGCAAATTTACAGCTCGTTCGAATATTTATGACGTAAGGTGTTTTTTTATGGTAGCGATTATGATATAATGTTGCATGGTTCAAAGTCAGATGCATTAGAAATTTATATGAATTTGATCGTTATATAATTTGTTATTTTGACACTTATTCAGCAGGGATTCTTTTTATTTTTTTTTTCTTCATAATGTTTGCGGGTCTGAAGAATTAAGACCATTAAATCAACATTAAGCCGATACGCGTATGATAGAAAAGGTCACTGAAGATTTAGTATCAGTTACTATAAGAAAAAGGATTGTTTCTAAATCCACAGCGATAATAAATCCAGTCACAATTACAATCAGATAAATCAAGATTCCATTTGAGCTTAGAAGGAAGAAAGAAAAAAAAACAATATTTCATTCATATGAAAAAGTCAATTTTGATCGAGATTGCGTAGCGCAAACTTGTACATTAAACTCAAGGTGATGCATGCATACGGTATCACGGCGCAAACTTTACATACTGATAGGATTAGTTTCAAATTAGAAAGGCATTTTACCGATTTTCTAATTCAAAGAAAATCGCGGTATAATGACAGGAGCAGTTTTGACTCTCGAAACTGAATTGAATATTTCTTGACATGAAAATTAGTTGACGGTTTCGCAACATTTGAAATGTTACAAACGAAAGTAGACTGAGAAAAACAAAGATGTGTAATTTGCATGAATTGTTTTTTTTTTCTTCTCGCTGGCTGTTTAACTATTTAGAATAAATTTCCTATGCATGGTTTAAAACCGCGAGTTGGTATTTTCAAATTCAACATTTATACGCGATAATTCATGCGGCACCGAGAGAAGTATGCATGTCATTTGTTTCTCTCTTTTTTTCTTCTGCGAAAACAAAGAGTTCGTACCGAAAGCGATAAAATGATAATTACACGAAATAATCGTGAGTAATTTTGTGGTAAATAATTTGCCGATGATTATGCGCTCATCGCATACGCGTCTGGTATTTTTAACTTTTGCAATTCGGCGAATCTGATTTATCGAACCTGGCCAGGGTGATTTGAACGGTTGGTGTATGCAAACAAGTTGTGCAAATTGTACATAATTTTCAAAATAATTACGCAATTAGAAAAAAAAACAGAAGGACGACGATAATAAGCAAACGCATACGAAGACAGGTTGAGAAATATGTGATAAAGAAATTGCACGGTAAAAAGCTGATGGTAAAAATGAAATTAGAAGAAAAGATCGCGTGTTACCACAATGAGAAACAAAATAATACTAAGTGCATTTTTAAAACGAACGAACGATGAACAGCAACGACTATACATTATCATTCCAGAAACAATACGGTTTTCACGAAATTAACAAAGTCCCTCATAAATTGCGAGTATTACGAAATAAAATGTTACCTTTTTAAATTTCGAGATATTAAATTTTGCCCTGCGAAAATATCAAGTTAAGAATAAATGTTTTCATTGTTTATAAATTTCATCATGTTTACAGACAATTTTGATTCTCATTTTGCATGGAAACTTGAATATTATGATTAAATGTACGTACAAGGTTCGTGTTAGTGTTATACCGAAAGTGCACTTCAAGCCGGTTGCCAAGTCGGATTTGCACGTTTCGGTTGTAAAATTTTGCATATCTTCAAGTTTTGCTGTTCACGAAGTGTGCAGAATTGCGCCAATTTTCGTCTAATGAAATTTTAATACTCAGTAATTGAATTCACAGGGGGAACGAAAAAAAAAAAAAATAACGAAACGAAAATAATACATCCTGCAAAGGACACGAAACGTAATCATCAAAATGTCTGAGTACAGAGGCGTAATTAGCGCGAATTTTTGTTCCTTATAAACCGACAATGCTCGTTCATTTTACAACATCAAAAACGCAAAGAAAACAATTTGCGAAGAGCGTCCGCGAGCGCGCGGGCTCGTTTTACAGCCGCGCAAAACAGCGACGAAGAAAAATCTCAAGTGCAAAATTGTTCTGCAAGTTGGCCAGCGTGACCGCGTCGCCTAAAAAAAGACGAAAAAAAAAAAAAAGAAAGAGGAGCGTCGTGTAATGTTCCCTGTCTGTTTGTCTTTTGAGTGGAATTTAATTGAAATTAAAAAAATGATGGACGCTGTGATGTTTTTTATACAGGAAAAAAAGGAAAGAACAAAGAATCTAAAAAAAAAGAGGGGAAAAAAAGAAAACTGGTCGTGAGTCGCGCGAGACTGTCAGAGGACGAAATTGTTTAGCACGCGAGGGAATCATTTGAAATTCATCCACGATCTCGATCGCGGCTTCAAATCGAGGTTAGCGTCAGACTCTGTTTTACCCTTTTGAACGTTATAACACACATGTTACGTGAAACGAGTTACTCAATTACATCGCTTTCTAATAAGGCGCCGCTGAAAAGGAGTCTTTTGTTGGGCTCGCGTCGTCAATCGCGAGGAATCGTGACCTGACGTTAACCCGATGCAATTACCCAAAACAGCAGGCCACGAAAATCAGCCCGGCCACGATTTTGAAATTAACCCCCCAACAAGCATCAATATGCATAAACAATTAAAACGCTCACGACCAGGCCAGGACGGGACAGATTTGTCGTGAAATTTTATTGGTTCCCGCGGCGGCCGACTGCCACAGCAAATATCACGATGAAAGACTTGTGTTAATTGCGTAACGCTTTCATATAACAAGGGATTACTGTCACGCTTACGCTGACTAATGTTACGATTTATCGGAGTCGCGTTTTAAAGTAGAGCGCCCGGTGCGAAAGATCATTTGGGTGTGTGCGCAGAGCTCGCTTAATCATGCCGGGAACGCAGCCACGCTTTCAAGAGCGATCAAAAAAGTCAATTCGTTTCGATTATATGCGAAACCTCGTTTTCTCGCTCGTTGCAGAAACCGATTTTTTTTCTTCCTTCGATCAAAATACTGAAAACGTATTTTTTTCCGGCCGCAAAACGATCTCGATAAGAGTCGACTGTTACGTGTCCGCAATGCGAATCGAAGATGCGTTTAATTGAAACGTTTCCATAGTGTGGAATTTAACGAGACCTGAAAAGGAGATGGAAAAAAAAAATCGTCGGCTAAATATGAATACGGGACCCGGCGAATTCGCTGATGTAATGGTGAATTATTATAATCCCTATTTATTCTGCCAGTCACAAGCTCGTTGCCGACGGTAATTCTAATTCCGTCCGAGGGAACCTTTCTCTTTTTCAGTGAGCAACGACTTGACACGACCCGAGATTCGCAGTCAAAATAAGAGTTCCAATTACGATATCGCACGACCTGACGTATCGCTTATATCGCACACTTATAGCCAGGTTGAATTTATAAGAACCGAGTAGGAGAAAAAGTGCGACAAAAATGTTGTTCACCAAAGTTGATCATAACAATGGTTCGAGCAATTGTATGGGTTTCAAAATCGCTGCGTATTGATTTTCTTTTCACGTTCATTTTGTGCCAACATGAGATTCCCTTCTTGCTCCCTCGACGACCGAACTATTCTCCTACAACATATAAAACGTACCCAAATATTGATACAAAAAAGTCGGTCCGTTTTTATTTTCATGCGAAGGAGATTATTGTAAAAACAAAGACTATTTGTTAAATCATAAACAGAAATAGCATTTCTGTCCGACAAAAGTAAACGATCCCCGAGTTTGTTTATTGATTTAAAATCATTGCCTTAATTGAAAAAACAGCAGAAAAACAAAAAACAATAACTGTGGAATCCGAGTTGCATCAGCAGGTACAAATTTTTCGGTTTAATCAAAAAAAGTATAGTTGATATTTTTTCTCTAATGGTACAGCTCTGACAGTTGATCCTCGCGGTGAAAAACAAAATAAAAGACAAGAGCTCTCGCATAAATATCACGAGTTTAATCGAGAAGCGCGGGTAAATTGCTCGCGCCAAAAACAGCGAGCGTAACAATACACGTTTTCTCACAGTTATATAAAAGGGAAAAAGGAGCTTTCGCTCAAGATCAAATCGAACACAATCGCGCTCGGAATTATTTCCTCCGAGTAATTTGTTTGATTAGAAATAAGAGATTTTTTTTTCGGGCCCCTCTCGGAGTGGCGTGTTTTACTATCGCTAATTATTTTTTATCGCTCGAGGATAACATCGGTTCGTGGCTGCTTATAAGTGACTGGCACAGCCGTGACCGGTGCATTACGCTGCAATTGTGATGAAAGTTGAACACTGTCACATGCATGAATTCATTTACGAAAAGAGAGAACGAAGAAAAAAAAAAGTTGAAATGATTTCCTGCAGAGAAGTGCTTTTAAAAACATGAAAATGTCTTAATGTATGTTTTTTACAATTCCTGTTACCTGAGTAATTTAAGGTGTCAGTTTGGGGGTACAACACTGAGAAAAAAATTCTTTCAAATATTATAATTCATAAATGAAAATTTACTGATCTGTAATTTGAATTTTATATTTTATTTTGTATAATTTATTACCACTTTATACAAAATTGATAAATAAGTTATATGTAGAATATATATACGGGTATATTTCAAATGTAGAAAATATACAAATCTGAAACTCGTAAAAAATCATTGAAACTTCCAGCACAACTTTTGATGAAACAGCATAAAAAATTACTAAACTAATATTAACTTTTCATGTTCATTCATCCAAAATTTGCTCTAAGTTTCAATATTTTTTTTGAATTTCAGATTTTTCCAAAGTATACAGTACAGTTCAGTAAATTTAGATAGATTTTTTTTTCTCCATTCACTTGACGTTGCTCACAAAATTTTGATTTGATCCTAAGCCATAAGATATATTCACATCAAAAAAAAAAAAAAAAAAAGTCAGAAAAAGTAAACTTAACTCAGTGGCCAATCTTATCGTTTCGCTTGCAATTTTATAAATCACACTCTCTTATCAAGCACAGTGCCACCGGACCTTAAGGTCATATTCATTATGAAGTAGGTCTCCAAAACACGATGCAAACTTTTTTGCAACTCTTTTCCCTTCCGTGAAAAGAATTCCCAGTTCTAAATTATAAAGCGTGTTTCTCAAGCATGAAAGATGACTTTATCTTGGCGTCACTTTCTAAACGTCAGACGTGGTCCGTCTTTGTTCGTCGGAAAATGCAAATTCGTGATTGCGAAACCGGTCTATTGAGGGAACGACCCGAGCCATCAGTCTACTCGCTTGCGCCAGAAATTTCCGCCAATTTAATCAAATCCCGCAATCGCGTCTAACATCATTGAACACGAAAACCCTCGCGTAAAAAAGCCGCCCTTATTTGTGGATCCAGCGAGAAAACATCCTCGACCGAGTTAAAGCACCGGTCCTATTCTTCAAGAACAAACAACATGTTTACATTTCCGATCACTTCAAATGCCCTCTCGACTCCAATACACCCTCGTTCGAAGCCATAAAAATGCAAACTCGCGGGCGGTAGAATGGCTCTCGACACCATACCCAAATGCCCAGCACCCATTTTTATTATTGTATATAAAACCCGCATAAAAAAAGCCCCGTGGCGCGATTTGTCCGGTCTGCGAAAAATACCAAAACTCTCGTGCGCGTTTTATTGTGTCTTCAAGTGAAACGAGATGGAGGGCTATGCAAGTGCATTTCGAGAGGGAGGGGGGAGGGGGTGACTCGAGCTTTCAGAATGACTATTATTTTTGGTACATCAAGTGGATGAATTTGGATCACAATTCGGCATTGAGAGTCAAGCGACCGTGGCGAATCGAATTTTTATTCGAGAGCAGTTTCGATCAATCAAGAACATATTCAGGGAACCCATTGGGCGTCATTTCTCGAGAACCATATAAATAATCACACTAGCCAAGTACAATGTTGCGGTTACAACTACTCCCGTACCAATTTTGCGTCCAGCAAATACACAAGACCGAGATGGGATTTAATAATTGAAAAAATGAATCGTCCAGGCGATGGAACAAGCGAGGATGAGTCTTGTCTGGAAATGGCAATGGCGATTGAAGAAGAGAGCCCCCGCACACGTCCGGTATCAAAATTGTGCTGATATTTTTGTCTCGCGGAAATAACGATTGGCGGTGGGATTTGTCGTTGAAACGGGGCTAGCAAAAACTAGCGACGGCGTCTGGAACAATGGGCGTCCGTGGCAGTGTGTGCATGGTCACCCTTAAGATCGCAATGCGGTATAGTGCACTCGACTGAAAGGAGCTGCTAAAAGACAATACCATTTTGCTGAAGGAGGGAGAGTTAATGGACCGGCATAACGGTTACCGCCGAGTGAGAGCAAAGTGCGATTCGTGGTATTTGATATCAGGATAATCACTCGGCGCGGTACCCAGCGAGCGTAATCCTCTCACTCGCGGCTTTCTCTTTCGTCTAGGATCCATCGGTGGGTTATCGTTTTCGTTTTCCGTTGGGGCTACGTTTCTCGCGCGTGATCAAATATAATATCATCGCTGGCCTGTGCATTCGTCGGTGGGATGTTTGCTAATGACGAAGGTGACACGAGGAATGGACGGTTCACGCTCGAAACCGCAGCTCGATACTGCATCAGTGACACGCAAGGCATGCAGGCCTGCATCCAACCGGTGAACTAGATTCCGCATTTGTTGTTGCCGATGCTTCCGATGCGGACCGAGAAATATTATGTTGCAAAGCCCCGAGAATTCTTGATACCAATTATACGATGCGCCGTGCGCTGCCCCGGCCAAATTCAATTACCGACGAGCTTCATTTTATCGTTTCCCCGTATTTGAGACAAGTTTTACTCCCTTGTTCATGCAACGAACAAACTTTTCGGATCGTCGAACAATTTTTAAACGAACGAGCCAAACAAAAGGTAAACATTGTTTGATGTAACTCTTTTGTTTATCAAAAACCAATTTGGCTAACTTTGAACCCGAGTATGATACATTATTAGGTGTAATAGCGTGAATTTAACGGTGAATTTACCACTAATGAGATGGAAAAAAATTTTCAGGCTATAAATATTTATTAGACTTTGATAATCAAAGCATTTTATCGGCGAATGTTTAACGTAAGAGTTGAATATTTGCCAAGGCTTTTTTTTATCTAATTTTATACACCGAAGGATACTCAAGTTTTTGAACGGTGTTTAATCATCTATTGTTTTTATATACCCTTTATTATTTTTTTTTTCTTCGTCGAAACTTACGTACCCAAGACATGTAACTTTATATGGCGAAAAGAAAATGTTAACCAAATAGCAATAAATTCCGCGCAAATGTTAGGCGTAGTGAACAGAGTTTTTTTTTCTCTCTCTCTCTCAAGCGTCGCAGGAATTTCATTCTTTAATCAGGATTGACATTTTTCATGCTTTCAAACAAGCAATGACTAATTGAAAATCTTTGAAAAATTCAATTTAAAAGCTATACACAGAATAACTGAACGATGATTGAACAGAAAAAATTGGTCGATTCAATTTTGATATATTAATTGGCACTTTTTTTTCCTTTGAGCAGATTTCAACGAAGAATTCAGATAATTTTCTATTCGCATGCCCAATATATTTGTAGACCCCGTTTTCGTCGCATTCCACGAACGAACGAATATAAAAGTTTTAATTTATGAAAAAGGTTACTATTATTGCGACGAATAAAAATGATATTTTAGTATACGAGGGGCTTGTTACAACATTTTTATTCCTTCATGAAATAATTACCTCCCATTTTGTAACAATTTATTTAGATTGAAAGCATTCTCATCAGAGAGTACGGGGCATAAAAATTTGATGGGTATCAATCGATCACAGATTGCAGTGTTTAATTTTCGAGTTTATCTTTAGAAGTAACATTTTTTATCAACCTGTAATAATGTAATCGAAATTTTTCTCCTCGCTTATTTATATCTCGACAAGAGTGAAATTCATTTTTTTAGACGTTTTTATCGTCCATTGAGATCAATAATATCCATGCACCATAGAAACCAGTTGAAAATATAATGCCGATGTGAATCAAGGAAAATTACCACTTCATGATTTCGTGAGACCGAGGTGTATCATTTACTTGAACTTTTTACTCAGTGAAAATATAAAATGATTCGCAAAACTGCGGCTAACGTTTGTGCAATAATTCAGTTACATGCGTTCAGACTCCAATTACAATAACTAATTCATATAATTTGAATTAATCGATGGACCGATTCAAGTCTCGTACCAACTCGTGGAACAAAATTTGAATCCTAATTGGAGCGACAAGGCGGGAAAAAATGCCCTCAACAAAAGACGGAAAGCTAAATTGAGAGAACAAAAAGCGAAGGGAGAAAAAAAGAAGAAGAAAACTACACCCGTTGTGCACTTGGTAACAAAACAATTTCAACATATTATTTAATCGTGCGCCATTCGAAACCTTTTCTTCTGAGTTGCAAGACACGTAATAATTATTGCAACGATTCATTAGCCACGATCGCACACTTTTAGACCGAGTACTACGGTTTCCATTTGCATCTCATTTTCGTGCCGAAGTTATACGGCAGCTTAACTCTTTGAAATACATCCAACATTTAAATGCATTATGGCAACTGTGAACGCAATTATTCAACTTCTAACCGCAAAGTGCAATGTCTTTACAACTATATCATATTCGTCAATAAAGTCTTTTGCAGTTGGGCGAAAAAAAAGGTCTTTGTGCTTCAACGTAAAAGCATCAAGCATCGCGCGCCAACAATCTAATTCGCGTGAAATTTACTAAGTTTAATATATTCACCGAGTCGTAAATTTATTTAGCCCCCCCCGAAGGATGGAAATTGTTTTTGAAAAATAACTCACGTTGTTGTTAATTACACGGGGAATTTGTTACAAAACGGTTGTACATTCAAATGCAACGAAAGAAAAGTGGCACGAATGTAGGAGCGACGTCCAAAAACAACAAGCTTCCACTGGGCTTCACTGCAACTCGCTAAAATTACCGTTTCAAATTGTAATTAAATATTTTCGCTGCGTGTATTTTTTTGGGGGCCACGCGAAACGCCGCTGAAACTTTTTCTTTGATTCCCCAAAAGGGTGGAATGCTAAAATAATACCCGCTCTTTCTGTTGGGGGGGGGGGACAAAAAATTGTTTTGCTAAATGAAATTCATTTTCGCGGGGATGATTATGCAAATGTCGATCAAACCGAGGAGACTGCGAGAAATTAAGAATCGTTAAGGTTCCGTTTCAGGGGGGGCATAATTTGTTCGACTCACGAAAAGTCTGGAATATCTGGCTCCCCCCACTCCGAATTAGTCAAAAGCAAGATCCGAAGTGAAGTCGATGATCGGATTATTTACTTGAATTTATCTCAATAGCGGTGATCATGTCGGCGAAACAACGCAAAAGCTGAGCCCGTTGTCGCTCCCACATAAAGTCACAAAAAGTATCGAAACGAATAAAGAATTTCAGGGTGCGGCAGATCGTATCGTGTCGTAGGAATTTTACTAATACTCGCAGATGCTAAGTATTGCACAGACGCTTCTGGCGCAGATGCTTGGGAGCCATTGTTTATTTTTTTTTCTTTGCATTTGTTTTTCGAGATTGATTTGAGAACGAATTGGATGGTTGAATTGCGGTAAACCAATTTTATCAGCGGTACCCCGTGTTGGGCAACCGAGTTTATAAGTTGTATAGATGATTTTAATCGTGAATATAACGAGTCAATCTGGATTTTACATTTGTGCAACTTGAGCATTATAAATTCGAGCTTAACAATGGCCAAAGTGTTTTGTGGCTTGGAATTTTTTTTATTATAAATGCGATATCGATAAACAGAACAGGCAAAGTTCATTTCAACTAAAAACCTGGTTCAAGTGGATCTTAAGAGCGATAATTCAAGCATAAATTGATTCAAAAAAGCCATGAAATGCGATACCATTATGCTCGTGATGATAAAAATATTTACAATCAAACGGAGAAATTTAATTAACCCTCGCGCACACGATTTGAAGAAAAAAGAAATGATAAAATTTTTGGCGAAAACGAGAAGTATTAATTTGATTTACCACAATAGAGAGGAGAACCAAGACAAAAACATACGACAATAAACAACTCATAAAACGTTCGTGAATGGTTCATTACAAAATCGTTATATACGTTTGAAACCGATTCGAGGCCTGTAAATTAGGATTCACAATTTTTGGACACTTTAATTGACAACATTCCTTTTTTGGCATCTGACAAGGTCGTGGGGATATAATATACGTGTGTATCTGTATATATGAGTGTGTTATAGAGTGAAAAGAATTTAGAAACACGGGCGAAATTTTGTCGGGGCCCGCTCTCGGACGTCGAAAATTATGGATATAATTGAGGTCGGGGCCCGGTCGCAATAAGCCACGTGGATTCCCTAATTTGGGATAGCCGGAGAGAATTCCTCGCCATAACGGGAATATAAAGTAAGCTGGGCGCTTTTTTTTGGCCGCGCGGGCAGAACACGAACGGTCGCGTGTAGATGTCGTTCGGGACAATGACACGATATAGCGAGGCGAGTCCGAGTGGCCTCGAAGCCGCAGAGCGGCTTACTGTGCCTCGGAGTTGTCGTGAACAGCTGTGGCGGTGTTTTCTTGCCGGACCGTCGCAAAAAGCGCCGGGGAATGCGCGACCAATTTTAGGCAGCGCCTAATATGGCCGCGACGCAAACTAGATGCCGACCACGTTCAGCCATTCAACTACAAATAATTAATCCCCGAGACACCCGTGGCAATTCGATTATTTAGCAGGTTTAGCGTTTCGCGATTCATAAAGTGCCGTGATTCTTACGCAAGCCGTTGCGTGCACTCTCGGGTCGGTCCGATATCGCGAGCCAATTGGGTCGGATTCCGATGCATTATTCACAGTCCGCGAAAATGAATGCGAGTGTCTCCGAGTCGCCTTAGATAGTCAGAAAAACATTTTGCTAAATTGGAATCGATAATTTGTTGCAACCTTTTTTTTTGTATTTCATAAAATTGATTAGACCCAATGATCAGTGCACCGACAAACAAAATCGGTATTTTTTAATAGACTCTAGAATATAAGAGTTTTCTGATGAAAAATTTAGAAACATTAAACATGAATTATAATTGTTTGACCAAGCATTTTTCTTATTTATTTTATTGAAAACATTTTAGCTTTGGAATTCGTGTTAAAATTAATGAATAATTAAATTTTGCAATTCGTTTGGTTTGAATGAAAGACAGATAGTTACTTGCACACTAACTTTAATGATATCGCATCAGTCTCCATATCAAATCAGTAAGAAATTTGAACAAGTTTTTCCAAAATTCGGATCAAGTTCTTGTTCCACTAATTTTTCGTCAGTTTGACTAAAAATTTTGAGTTGATCAAAAAAAAAATTATATAATATAGTCAAAATGAATATAGTTCTGATAACTGGAATTTTAGTAGTTTCCACGTGGACAAAAATATATTTTCAATTGTATTTAAAATATATGTTATAATATAAATATATTGGCTTTTATGTTTCATATATAAACCGTTTATGTTTTCAATATAAAGCGACACAAGATCTTATACAAATTATATATAAATTTTTTATATGATATACGAAAAATTTATTTAAAAAATATTTTTGCACATTTTTTTAATATAAATTTTTGTGCATGTGTGCATTACTACTATACTAAATAAAAACGTCAAAAACTAAAAAAAAAAAAGAAAATAGTTCAATCAACGAAGTTAATTTTTTTCAGTGTTATTTTTTTTACAAAACTGATTAGATGCAATGATCAGCGACCAGTTAATTATTCAACAGATTATCGCCAAGTTATTAATTCATTCAGTCCGCCGTGAATAAATAACCAACTTTTGTGAGCTGCGCCCATCAGTTTTGTTAACTGTCCGGGTACGCCCTCGCAGAGAGTCACCTACCGAATCGTGGCGTGATGACCTCCCGGGATGCGTCTTCGTTTAAGGTGATCGCCACACGTGTGAGCGAAAGGGCCTTTGGCATAATTCGGATATCAAAAGCCGTCCGTACGGAGCGGTCAACGTTCCGGCCGGATGTGGTTGAGACCGTTTTCTCTCAGCGAGTTTCTTGAAATTGAAAATATTCCCCGACCGTTGGAATTCGATCATTTATTTACCCAGCGTTCGCAACGTTAATAAAAATGATAAATCAGGGCACGGTTGATAAGCACATAATAAGCATTCTCAGGCCGAGGCATAACAGGGATCGAACGAGAGGGCTCTTGCGTAAACGCACGAACAAATGCACGGAGCGAAGTTATCGTGCGCGTGGTTTATAGATATCGCAGGGCTTCAACACCGTGGCCTCACGACGCTCTCCGGTCCGGCTCGAGAACAGGTTTCGCGAAGCGTTACTCGTGTTGCCCGTTACCATCGACAAAACAGCTTGTCCTGCTCGCTCGGGACAATCGCTCATCTGCATCGTTTGCGCCTACTTTTACTTCATTTACTATCGATCATCGCAGATTAATTTTCTGATCAACCGATCCCGACGGATTTCTTCGTTCCGTCTCCCTTTCTCTGTTTCTTTCAATTTCTTTTTTTTTTCTTCTTTTTTATTTTTTTTTTACTTCTGTCGCGTCAATGCCAATTGCCTGCTCCGAGTCGAGGCTCTGTTGGGACAATGCTGGTGCCGGAGACGCTTCGGTTGGCAGGATTTGGGTGAATTAAATTTGAGCGTCCTTCTCGATTGATTCAATTTTTATTGCGGCCGTCGCGTTCAGCCCTTTTAAGATGAGCAGCCTGACCGCGGTGGAGCGTTTCGACCTCAAATGTGGTCTCCTTTTTTGTAGCCCCTTGTCCTTTGCATGACGTCAACTCGCAAAGAAATCGAACCGTGACTTGCTCTCCGCCAGGATGGTCAGGGATTTACCGTTGCAACTTCCACGATCGAGATATATTTATGCTGACCTATGTCTAAATTGTGCAAGAGCGAGGGTACGGCTATGGAGATTCGGCCTGCAGGGTTACACCACACGGCCCAAGGGATTTCCAAATTGTCGATCCTTATTTAATAGTGCGAAAGGTTACACTGAAGTAGACCGTATTTCTTAATCCAATTTGTACTGCGAGCTTTTAGAGAAAACATTATTGATGGAAGTGGAAAAAAAATGTTAAAGTGAATTTACCAATTACCGTCGTCTCCGTGGAAACAATAATAACTTAATGTCAGCGAAAACAGTCTCGAGCGAACTCACAAAGTCGTGAGCGCAGCGACTATTTCGAAACGTCGAAATCTGATCGAACAAATTAGAAGAACGTTCAATCAGGGCGCTGCAATTTCACATTTATTTGATAGTGACATAATTGTCTTATGATATGCGGGGGAGTTAATTTTGTCAATAAACAGACCGTGTCAAATGAAAAGAAAGAAAAAAAGATCGAGTTTGAAATGTTTGAAAAATTGTTTGAATTGTGTACATGATTTGAAAGGCAAAGATCACTAGGAGATCCTGGTATAAGAACAATTAATTTAATTACTTCGGGCAATCAATTACCCCTCTTGAATCAGATGTTGAAACGACTTTTAATTCGCCACTTGTCTGTGCCAATCGGCGACGCCCAAAGCGGGACCTTAAATTCTTCAAAGTTTTTATCTTTGCGCGTAATTTGGTCGATCGCGTTGGTCAAATTAGGCGAGGCGAATTTCGGATGAGAATAATTGGCAAACTCACGAGGCCATTAGCACAATGGTGGAAACGTAAATCAATAGACGAAAAGCAGAGCTTTGTCCCGCTTGTTGTATAGCGTTGATTAAAAAAGCGGATAAGATCGCACCCACGCGGCACCAACTTCTTACAACCGACGACGTTCGCCCTTTTATCGTCGAGACGACGTTCGCCCGGTGGATTTAATTTTGATTTTTTTATTCGACACCTCAACGCCGGCCATTTATTACGATTATTCAAGTATACATCATTGGAACGATGAGCTTTTATCGCGTCTAATGTATTATTTATCAGGCCGGTTTCGGGATTGCGATGATCCGGCGATTGAGGACCGGTTGGCCTCGCGGTTCGTGGAAAAATCGAGTCACCGAGTCGGCCGCGCTTAATTGGCCAATTTTTCGGATTATCCGAAACATAAACAATCGGGCCGGTAGCTCGCGTTAATGACTATTAATTAGTAACGCGAGCGTGCCGTGGCTTTTGGTGCCCCCCTCCCCTCCCTCTTCTGACAGATGGCTCCGAATGTCAATTATAATTCTTTGGTGTCCGGGCGATTTGCGCATTCGACGTCTCGACCGATTGAGCCTTTTGTTCGGTCTTTGAAATTTGACTTATTACCGTCGGATAAGTGGGCAAGAGAGTATGAGTGCCATCGAAATAAAATCGATAATCAACTTGGGCTCTGATGTAATCTGCGATGAATAATAAACCACGACGCCAAACAATCATATCTCGGAGGGTTTATTGTTCGGTCGGTGTTTGTTCAACAAATTAACTTACCAATTATAAACCAAGAACAAGAAACAGCTATCTCAACTTACCTAGAACAAAAGAGAGGACGGAGTTAATTATGTTGTAAAATAATTTTAAACAGCTAGTTAGAAATGTGCGAGCATAAAACTGCGGTTTGGTGTAAGTCTTTAAAAGTATTCGTTCAGATTCATTCGATTCGGTTTTTGTCGAAATCAAGCTGACTGAATAATGATCGACTTTTTTTTTCTCGCAGGTATGGATATGAGGCATGATCTAATAACTCGCGCAAGAACTGTCAGAAACAATTTGCATGTGGATAGCCATACGAGTCTCACAATGCGGCGATAATAAAGGTAAAACGACGAAACCGGGCGAATTGGTAACGCAGAATATGGATGGCCGAGAGGGCATACGCATTAGTAAGCCCATGGTGTGTAGTGCATATGCGCCCTGGTGACAATTCCGCACACAATTGCAAATAGTTTGCGAACAAGCTGATGAAATTAAACGAACAAGAGTGATCTGCTATAGAATAAACTCCCTCGACTTCACACCCAGAGCTCCTGAAAATCGAATCGGTCAGGGTTTAACAACAACTTATATACTCGTTGACAACACGATGCATTTGTTATGACAGTTCTTGTAGGCTCAAAATGAGATTACCTGGTTAGAGTCAAATAATTGTTTTAATTGTTTCATAATTGGTGCATCAATTATGCAAAAAAAAATATATATAAAAAAATTAATTTCATCATTATTCAACTTAACGATTGCAAACGAAAGAAATCATAATAAAAGAATAGATTATTCCATTCATTAAAACAATCATTAATATTTTTTCATTACCAACTATTTTAGATTTCATGATAAAATTTTGTGTTATGATTTTCCACGTTAGGCTTCAAAATTCTAAAATTCAACAGAATAAAAATATATTTCAAAATGATAAATATATTTTCTATATTTTAGATATATCCGTATATATTCTACATACAAGTGATTAGAAAATTATTTATGAAGCAGCAATAAATTATACGAATAGAATAAAAATAAACATAAATTTTATTGAAAAAAATTTTCTATTCATAAGAAAAAAAAAAAAATTCAAACATATTCATTTGTCTCTGGATAATACATAACAGTTCTAACTTATACTTAATACAATAAATTAGAAACTGATTCTTAAATTCAAAATCAAAATATTTCAAAACAGTCTGAATATCAAAGTGGGAAACTATTTTCATTTCAGTTTCAGTTCGACCAAGTCCAGACTGACATGGGAACCCCAACAAATATGTAATAAGGTGAGTGACTAAAATTCCTTGCCAAAAGCATTCTAGAAAAACTGTAACAAAAAAAACTTTTTTTTTTCAGCCCAACGATGGGGTCGTTGGCCGTGGTTTTCACAGCAGCTTGTTTCATCCCCAGCGATATAACTTTTTCGATAATTGAAATAACAGAGAGCGGTCCGCGCTATCTGCCATCTGAATATTGGCTTTCACGTTGGGGCGCTACGTCACTGGGATGAAAAGTGAGCAACAACCCACGCGACGAGCCGCTTTTGAGCTGAAAGCAGCAGCAGCAAGAAATGGGATTCATTACGGGGCCAAATCCGCCGACTTTGCGTCAAGGTTGCGCTGAAAGAGCGGCCCCTTTGTGCCAATGTCCGCGCTTCTGCGAACATTTTCGCCCGATAAATATACCCTTTGGCAGTATAATCCGACTGCACGCTTGCTCGGATTGCTGCAGCACACCAGTAGCTTCTGAGAACCAGCCTCGAGCTTCGAACGAGAATGCATTTCCTGTTTCGCTCCCTCCTGGGCACCGTCCTTATCCGCTTTTCCTTTTCAATCGGCCCTCTCTCTCCTTCTCTCTCTTCCTGCCCGGGCTCGCGCGCGCCACTCGCGTTCTGCATCGCTTTTTACCCGCCCATCTTGTTCGCTCGTTGCCTCGCGAGGACAAGGCATTTACAATCATTGCACTGCGTCCGTTCGATCAACTGCGTCTTACGCAATGCATCAGCGTCGGCGTCCAGCGAGCGCGATATTTTGTCGGGATGAAACGAGCAGTGCCATCCAGAGCCCGGAGGAAAAGTGGCAGCTGCTTTGTAGTTCGCACTCCCCCTCTTGACTAATGCCGCCGTCGAGAGGCATTCTGCGTATGCACTCTACCACGGCGTACCAGCTAATAACGCGCGCCACTGCTCGGATAGCACGACGTTTTACTTCGCGACGAGAGGCGTCGCGTATTACGACAATCATACAGCAATGAACGCCCGAGCTCGTATATACTCAATGGCAAAACCACCACAATAACACATTGCCGGGACTGCAAATAAGGTTGCTTTATTTGCACTTTCTCACGTGTTTCGTCATATTTTACAGCCCGTTCAGAGAGATCTTCATTGCAAAATGGTTGTTAAGTGCAACGCATGTTTGAACGACGTCAAAAGAACATGGTTGATAGTTATGAACATTTAATTCAGTTTACTAATTACTAACTATAAACGCAAGAACTAAAAAAATGCAAGTTCAATCAACAAAGTAAATTTTTTCTCAGTGTGGCCTCTTATCCAGTCATCTGTATTGGCTTTTGATGTATCTGATAAAATTTGTTTTGATAACAAATACTGAGAAACATTTTCCAAAGGGGCGCTTGTATAAGCTGATAAGAAAATAATATTGTATGCACTGTCTGGTTTCTTTTGTATGAACTAATGCAATTCCATAAGTTTTGTACCTTGAAATTCATAATGAATGAGGTATGCGTTATTCGACGTAGCATTAATGAAAATATTAACTGAAAGGCAAAAGGTAAGTTTGCATGCCCGGAGTGTTTGAATGAAGCATGGAATTAAAGACTCAAAGTCAAATATTAATTAATATTTCAATTAACAAAGAGAATGATCTATACAACTCGAGATCTGATGATTAAACAAAATGAATCCGAACGGTAGTCGTCGTCTGCATCCAGTGACGTGTATATCAAAAATAGAATCCCAAAAATAACATCATAATTCTAATTAACCAATTAATGGCAGGAGACAGAAGTTATAAATGAATTACAAAACAAAGCGTCGAATCTGACGTCGCGTCGATAACAATTGGCACAATGAAATATACTTCTCATTGTGAAAACTTTTTTTTTTTCGTTGTACTCTGCACGTCATGCAGTCACATGTCAGTGCATCCCTCAATGCCCGCTAACAATCGTTTATTAATTCTGTAATTAGGCCGGACATGTTTGCAAGGGATATCAAATTCGCAGACAGCTGATTTGTCGATATGTATTTGTCTTCTCTTTTTTTCGCTCTTTCCGCGTTATTCGAGAAACAAATTCTATCAGTTTGCAAATGGAATTGATACAGTATTACTTTTGAATTACAAACCACCGAACGCTGAATTGACGTTGATTATGTTGTTATTACCTCCTGTATTGAAATTACACCTGACTCGATATGAAACTGACTTCATTATCAGGATATGTGCAGACAAGATATTGAATGCAACGCACCATAATTTCCAGAACAACAAAAATATTGTTGTGTCCATTTTCTTTTTGATTTATCTAAATTGCCACACTGTATTCTTTACAATTTATTAATTGACCTGCTGATTCATTTTTCAGATAACGTCGATCGCTGTCAGAGGTGTTAAAAGATGCTGTTCGTATGCATTTTTTGTTGAAAATAATTAATGCACCATGGAGTACATTTTAATTTGTAATTAAACCTGCACAATTGAGCAATAAAGTGATTTTATCAGAGAGTCATAAAAAGTGTAGCTATTTTTATTTTATAATAAATAAACTCATAATAAAGAGACAGTGGTATCTCGTGCCAACTAATAATCTATATATAATCTGGTATGTAAAAAAATGTTGTTTAATAAATATTATTAAAAAATCTGGGCATTTGGGTTATTTTTAGAATTTCAAACCGAAAAATCGCTTTGCCACATTTAATAGCTTTATCAATTTTTTATGTTTGAGCCAATTTCAACAAGAAATGAGAAATTTTTAAATTTTCAGGATGATAAAATTTTTTTTAAATCCCAGAATTTCGGTCAGATTTTTGCATATGGTCTATTTTTGATGTTTCAATGAAACTTTAGATATTATTTTTTTTGTTTGATTTCTTCTCATATAAACATGTTCTATAATTTTTCTATTTTTAAAACACATTTTTATATTTAAACAAACTATTGATTCGAAACAATTGAAAAAGCCATAAATATCTGAGACAATAAGTTGAACGCTTTGTTCGGAATATAATTTGACGCGTTTATTTTGAAAGTTTGAAAACTAAAATTATATAAAAAGAAAAGTTTCGATTCGTTATTACAGTAACGAACGCGCGGCTGAGCGTTGAATAAATAATCGTAATCTAAAATATCAGGATTGACGACTATACGCAGCTAAAATTGATTCGGCATTTATTGACATTTGAGCTACGGAAATGTCGAGAACTTTAGTTCAATACTGAAATTTTAAACAGCTCGAACATGGCGTGCAACTTTGTAAATTTATTATCACGAAAAATGTCACGGGTTTTCTGAAATCGCGCTCGGAAAAGCGCAAAAATTTAGAATTCGATCTTCAGCTGCAGAGAGTTTAAATAAAAATAAATAAAAGAATAATAAAAAAAGAGTTGCGTTTCCTCTCGCCGTTGCATTTACATCGAAATATTTCACGAACGCTGCATGATTTACAGTGAAATGCAAACATACAAAAGTCATTATTCCATTATTCCGGGTATCGCTCCTATCGAAAAATAATTTATTTAACAACTGACGTTAGTGCCGGGGCGTAGGTGAGAAAATAAACGTGCATCTCGTCGGTCAGGGGACAGGGGACGTGTGTGTCCGCCGACGTTGTCATTTCCTTCGTCGTTTCGAGCCATCGACGTTGAAAGGCGAGTGGCCGAAACTGTCGTTTGACAAATCTCACGACCATAGTGTCGATGCGACATCTTTTGAATCCTTGTTTCTCGTCAAGTTTCAACTCTATTATTAAATTGTCAGCAATGTGTGTTATCTAACTGAAAACGCGCACATGTCACACGACCCACACAAAAGACAATGTTCCATCATGCCAGATGAAATCATTACCATGTTAGTAACATACATTCATCTTCACCTTCACTATCATTTCTTTCAAACTTCTTTCAACCAAAAACTGTCACATTTCAAAATTTACAAATTAACTAAAAATTGAAAGACCAACTTCAAAAATTACAACACACTTGCTTATACTTAAATCTACTTATTAAGTTTTTAATTTTTTTTTTTTTTTTTTTGTTTTAGAAAAGTAAAGTCT
>JAAMPD010000187.1:0-74999 GCA_025266255.1 Trissolcus basalis
AGTGTCAGTACAAGACTGACTACAGATTTGGTGATACATTTTGATGTGTGATGTTATCTTATTTATTTCCGTAGTTGGGAACACCCAAGTGAGCAACTACGGAAGATTCAAATTTAAAAACATGTTTGAATAAATTGATTGAGTGACAAAAGTAAAAATGAGAGTGTTATAGACGACTGCACACTGCTCAACAACTGCAACTGAGAGTGAGAGTTCCGTGGTGTATGGGATGCACTCTTTTTTATATTATAAGATTTGTGTAGGCGAAGGATGCGTTTTTCGGTTACGCGTGCAAAAACTTATCAGGACAATATTTCCTAGAGTTCGCATATCAGTCAGAACGGAAATTAGGAGGTAGAGGAAATAGTTTTTGTAGCTTTAATAACGGTTTTTACTTGTAGTGAAAAGCGACGACAACCGTCATTCGGTTATCTTAGTGAATTGTAAAGAAAGAATTATTAAGATATTATGGCGGGATATAACAGGCGCGAAGAGTTTTCCCTTAAATCTGTGCATCACCGGTGGAAGAAGTTCGTCTTCGGAAGACAAACAAATATTGTAACAGTCGTTACAATTCAAAGCACTTGTAACATGAGCCCATTCTACGTCACAGATGTTGCAGCGAAAATCATCGTCGGGATCAAAAAATCCCACTGTGTGGATATTTTTGAAGATGCATGTCCTGTTCTCCTCAATGTGTGATTTTTGTAGATACCGGAAACAAATCATCACCGTTTCATCAACAGGTGAAATATATCCAACTTCAAGTCGAATTTGTTTGACGCAGCAGTAATTAATTCTGCCTCCGACGGCCCTCGTCAGACACAATTTCTATGTTCTCCTCAATGTAGTTGCTTTTTCGAGGAGGCATTTATAATTTTGCGAGATCATCAATTCGGATCGGGATTTCTTTAACTACGCCGCTAACTTGGAAATGTTTGAATCAGTCAGAAATTTTTCTCTCGTAAACAGCGATAAAAAATAAAGCGAGGCAGCTCGTACAGCTCGGTCAAAAAGTCTTATTTTGCACCACTGGCAGTGCCAATCACAAAAAAACCGGTCGTCTTATCAACACGTGCCAATTCTCTGTTTCGTTTATTTATTCACCGGAACTGTACAGATCACATGTACATAATTTACACAGTTCACGATCACTATCGTTGAGATAAAAAATGTTTCTTAATTGTTCTAAACAGATGTAGCCGTAAGACTCGAAAGATCGGCAAAGCTGCTGGAACCAATGGGGTTCGTCTTGGTCGTTTTCGTTGTCACGAAAAATTGTTGGTTCCTCCGGAATAACGGTTCCGTTTGTGGTGGCATAAGTTTCTTCAAAGAGTGACTTTGTGCGTCGAATCGCGTGCTAATTTTTCATCGGTCCTACCGACTGAGTCAATTTGTGTTGACCGGGGATGAAGGGCGAGGATTCGTAAAGAAACACCAACGTCACAACACTTGACAAACTTTATTTAACCGTGTATAATGACCGATCGTCAGCACAAGACTGACTACAATTTTAATATAACATTTTGATGTGAAATAATATCTTTTTCTATTTCCGTAGTTGGAAACGCCCTAGTGGATAACTACGGACGATTCAAACTTAACACATGTTTGAATGAATTGACTGACAGAATGACAAAAAAGAGTGACTGGCTGAGTGGCAAGAATGGATGAACGACACGGGTACATAGGATGCACTCTTATTTATATTGTAAGATTCGCGTAGGCGAAGAATGCGATTCTGTGTTTCGCGTGCAAAAACTTACCAGGACAATATTTCCTAGAATTTGCATATCAGTTAAAACGGAAATTGGGCGGTTGAGGAAATAGTTTTTGTAACGGTTTTTACTCATAAGGAAAATTGACAACAACCGTCATTCGGTTATTTTAGTAAAATATAAAGAAATAATGGCGGAATATAAATTCACTAACTTTTGTTTATTCACTATACACTTTATAATTTCGTTACATTGCAATCGACAATCACAACGACACTTTAGGTTCCAAATTGGTTCTGCTTCACTCAGCGTTGCTCTCTCTGACAAAAGAAGAATCTTCAATCTCTAATTCTCAATCTCTAATGTTCAGAATTCTAAGATTCAGAATTCTCAATCTCTAATGTTCGCTCTGCAGACAAGTCGCCTTGATTGAGTTTTTTCTTTAATTTATCTAAGAGTTGACTTTGTATCATGCAAGCGCGGTTGAAATAAGATGCGACATCTTCGCACTCGGCTTGCACGAAGTTCGATAGTTCGCCACATATTTCATTAGACGATTTATTGATTGAATATATTTCTTGAATGGTTTTAAGTATATCATCGATAGTTTCAAAGGTATGACTGCAGTGCATCACCCTTGAGTTTCGTTTTCACTAATTGTGCTAGCGCTTTTTCGGCCTGCTCGGGCAAAACTGATTTCGCAGTCTTGCAACCTGGCGCAAACTCATACAGAGAAGCTTGATCACTTCTTCCTGAATATATCGGTATCATCTCCAATGAGTCTCTTAAGCGGAGTTGGTAAGGAGCCGTGTCCTCTGACATGTTAGTGGCTATAATAGTACTCAATGTTTCTGAACTGGACTTTATCACTATCGTTTCAGTTTTAATGTTGCGCAATGTGTTTAAATCTGTGATACTCAGTTGTCGGGGCAATTGACCTTGCGTTTTATTTTGAAATTCAATTTTATTTCGCGAATCGGCAGATTTACTTCGTCGTTCCGGTGGGGAATAAGCCGGGTAATAATAATTGTTATTGTTGTTCTTCGGTTAAACGTTCCGTTTTGCTCCGTAACAACTTCAAATTCATATACAAACTTTGAAATTACTATTTCATTAATTATTAGAAAATGCACATTTGGTACATTGTAAGGCTAGTTATATTTTAAAAAGAGGTCTCAGACAAACAGAACATCTGCAAAACTGTCTGAAAATTCTTCTTGTTGCCACGAAATGATAAGTGAATCTGAATTCAAAATTCCTTTGGGGATCAATTGAAGATTCATTTCATAATAGCACTTACCACAAATACGTTTGAAATAATTTGGATGAGAAAAACTGTATTAAGTTTTTTTTTAATTCAATGACAATTCATTTAAGACAAACGACAGTCGTAACGTATGAAAAGGAGATAGACTGGATAGAATTAGCCTGAACACAGTTTATCATTCAAACATATTATTTATATTGTTCAATATAAATCACCTTGTAGTTTAGACTTGACTACACTTGGTGCACTGGGAAATAGGTCTGACGCAAAATAAAAGTCTTTTACAAATTCGGCACTGAAATATCTTAGTTACTTTCTCTTTACTAGTCAATGAGTGACTTGAAACAGAGGAGTGAAATTGCCGTATCGGATCTATTGTGTTCCTTAGTTCGGTATAGCAGATATAACAATATTTTTTAAAAGAACTTTCGAGGCAGAAATGCTTGATATCTTTTTGTCGTACGCAGTACATAATAAGTTAAACAGAAAAATGTTTTTTCTTCGTTACATTACGTTTTGCTGCTCTGCTGGAACTGGGTCATTTGTAGTCTAATTTGGTCCTGATGTTTGCGATTTGAAGAACAATGCGTTGGCATCGTTCTTTAAGGTCGTTGCTCTTGAATTCCATTATTGTTATAACACGTACGTTTACTCTGTTGATTTTAGCACCTTTACACTTGGAAAGTTAACTCGTAAGCCGTCAGAATGATCATCTCAGTGCCCAACATTTTTTCCGTTTATGAAAAATTATTTACACCGTATAAGGGGCGACTGTCCAGTGCTTCAATCAAACAACCTATACACCGACGACATTCTTCAATTGGCCTCTTCAATCGACTCCAAAAGTCGAACTTTGCACTGACTACAAAAATCTCTTCATTAGTGGATGCTGCAATCATTACATGGTAGTCTTGCATTAACCATAGTTCGTGATCTTCATAATTGAATGCACACTCTTCACAAAACACTTTGTGAGTTGTATTTTGTGCAAACATAAGCTATCACTATTTGTTGCAAATATACTTTCCTAGTCGCAGAAACGGTAGAAGATTCTGCAACCACTGTTGTTCGATTCCTGGGAACCTTAAAATGCTGAACCGATTTTCGAGAGAAAACTCTCGGGGCGGCATGGAATGGTTACACTTAAACATCTGTTGTTTGCGTGTGAGTTGGAGTGGCTAATGTGCATCCGTGTGTCAGAATATACTCTTCGTTTGGACCGAAGGTACCAGCTCGAGTTTTCTCAAGCGCTGTTTCAAAGCAAGGAGAACAGGCTGTCGCAGATTTTTTGCAGAATAAGATGGCGTCACAGCTGGTGCATAAAAACGGAAGGCCTAAAGGGTCTCTTACTAGGGCATGCCAATCTGTTACTTGGAATATCAAGGATCCGGTGGAAATGCTAGCACAGGATCCACACAACATAGACCGAAGTGTCAGGTTGTAGTATAATTCTCTGATTTGGCTTAGGCAAACATATCCTCCTGAGTTTAAACGTTCGACCAAGTTTAATCGGATTTCAAATTCGTCAATATCAATGAATTCAGAGATCAGATCTTTCAAACTTAACAGGCCATTGTTTTCTGAATCCATCAAATTGCATCTTTGTCCGCTCTTCTTTTCATGTTCCGTTGAGCCTAGTTAAAGGTGTGGTCAATTCGATTGTAGCCTCATTAGGGGTCCTTTCACTGCAAAAATAGATATTTCAATTTGAGACACTAATTGATGTTTCACTATGTTAAAAGTATAGGTTAAAATTGTGAAACACTTAAAAATGTTTTAAAATCGTGACAAAACGTTTCAAATTGAAACACTTGTTTTTACAGTGTTCGTCCTTTCTCCTAGATCCTCTTTTCCTGAATCAATTTTTTCCTCGGGTACTACCGACTGCGCCAATTTGTGGGGACAAGATGGACGAAAATAAGGTGTAATGTGCCTTCTTATTTTTCCTCCTCGGAAAGACGTAGAGTTACGAGATATTTTATTGGTATTTTGTCAATTATTAATCATTTATAGAAATCGATGCTCCTGGAATTAGGCTAAGTTCGTCGTGCGGAACAGAGACTACATACAAAGAAATAACCCATTAAATTTTACTATGAATCCTAGTAAACTTGTGACCGAATCGTATCCTGTGATAATAAATCAAATTCCAATGAAAAACAACGATTACTAATTCAACAAATATTCAATACATAGTAAAATTTACATAAAATCCACATAAAAATTACTAGTTATGTAGTAATATTTAGCGTTTGGCAGTCCAGTCACAAGTTTATTGGGATTCATAGTTGTTTCAGTATGCATTATGTGGCTCTGTTTTGAATTTGATTTTTTTTTTTTACGCTGCCTTTGTAATCGAGTTTTGTTTGGCTTCCTCGGCGAGCAACGGAGGAAATGTTTGTTTAGATTTCATTATCTTGATTTTTGGCCTCCGCTGCCCGCCGAACGATCCGAGACAGTCGGCGAAAAATTGTACTCGCGTACATTTTCGTCTCCGTTGTGGAGAGAGTTCTATGTTTTTTTTTTTTTTTTTTTGAGCCACCTCGTGGCTACCGCAAGTGTACGCCGCCGATTAAAAGCTGATCGCGACCACGATTTCTATCAATTATATTTGCTTGTTATGAAGTGAGAGACAGTTTTTTAATAAAACCCTTTTTTTGAGTGTCAGAGTGAGGCATTGGTGTTTTCATCTTTTTTTTCACGAGTTTTGCCACCCTACCACGAGTGTCCTCCCTCATAGACCGACAATAGTAAAATGTTGTGGGTTATTTCTTTGCGTGTAGGTCCATACACACAGAAAAATATTTTGGATAAACTGCTATAGCTTATAGGGACGTGGCTACACCAAGCATTTTTTGAATATTTTTCTATAAATTATAGGAAAAATTGTATGAATTTTATACGACTTTTACTTTGAGAAATTAAAAATTCTTATTAAAATCGTATAAGATTCATAAAATTTTTCCTATAGTTTATAGAAAAATATTCAAAACATACTTGGTGTAGCCGAGTCCCTATAAACTATAGCAGTTTTTCCAAAATATTTTTCAGCATGTACGTGGGAAACGCGGCTAAGTCCGACAATCGGGATTGCAACTAAGTCCGTGTTTCGGCGTGTAATGTTAATTTCTTCTTGTCGTTTAATTTTTTTAGGATATTATGTCCACACTTCTTTGCCACAATGT
This sequence comes from Trissolcus basalis, assembly GCA_025266255.1. Classification (NCBI taxonomy): domain Eukaryota; kingdom Metazoa; phylum Arthropoda; class Insecta; order Hymenoptera; family Scelionidae; genus Trissolcus; species Trissolcus basalis. The sequence continues at coordinate 6,171 of JAAMPD010000187.1, forward strand.
ATTGACATTTTATACGATAAATAAATGAACTAAATTACAGAAACCATATTCGAGTTTTATAACTTAGTTTTCTCTAAGTCCATCTAATAATTTAATTATTCTCGAAACTCGGTTTATGTTGCATTACTAAAGTTTTATGGTGTTAGCCTCTTCGAAACAACACTTCATCATTTTTTTTAGCGTATTTGATTCGAAGAGTCAGCGTAATAGATTTCAGATAGGCCTGTTAGTGGTCAATCAAATAAAGCCTATAAATTAATAGAATTGCTTTTCGAACGCTTTTAGGCCTAATGACCGATGGTGAGGTAAATTATTTAATTTCAAAAGTACATTTCACAATGAAACAATATTTGATAAAAAATTTATTATTTTATATTAAACATTTTATTTACATTCCACGCGTAATCAGTGTATCATATTTTATTATTTATCTTAAGATACTATTGGCAAAATTTATCAAACAGATATAAATAATTTTTTACGTTTGCATTAGAAAATGTCCATTTCTAAAAAGAGTCTATAAAAATACTCGAAGCAAATTTGAGTTGGATACTTTTTCAAAAAGTGAACATCGATCAATCGAAAAAACTAATGACAAACATTATTATTCTCCATCGTGTATTTTCTAGAATTCTAAAATTTTTATTGCTATCGCTAAAATAAACTTTTTTTATAACAATAATAACCCGAAATATTCAATTCATGTACAAAAAATCTTCTTCCAGTTAAAAATCATTTCATATTAGGTGATATTTATTACAAAATTGTATTAGCATTTATAATCAGCATACTGTAGGTATAGAATGTTATAAAGGAGAATTGAAGTGAACATATTGTCAAGCGTTTTCGTGTAGTATAATATATTTGTTTTAATTTAAGTTTAACCATTGATTGTTTTTATATCTATGTACAAATAATTGATTTTACAGTTGTTATTTTCTTCATATATAACTTCAATTCTATACAATATGTGAAATTAAGTTCACAATATAATTTGAGAATATTATGTTATCATAAATAGAAATGCGCTTGAATTTTATTTAAATACAATCAATGATTAAATTTATCTATTACAATAATGAACAAATTTATTGATTGCGTGAAATGATTTTTTATAAAAAAGCTGAATGTATGTTCTATGTGAAATAAATTTGTATTTCAAAAATAAGTGAGTTGTTTACTTTTCTGTAAAATAAAAATTAATATTTTCTAGTTTTCTAGATAATTATTTTCAGGTGGTATCAAAATAAAATTGACTTCAACCAACACTTTTTATTAAAATAAAGTACAATTGTTCATATTAAAAGAATAATTTAATTTACATTTTTCATTACAAAAAACGACTGTCTGAATAACATACAGAAGATCTTTGCAACTCGTTATAAAAATTATGATCGAATCCTCGTTACTTTCTAATGAGAAGTATGCAGATCACAAAGTGCAATATCGCCAGAGATGCTAGTTTCTACTTGTATGCACGAATACATAGCCATATGGATGGACGATGAAATTACACAAATTGCAATATGATTTATTTACTATTTTTTATTCTTTTCTTAACGATTAAAACATGATTTGCAGAGTGACTATTTAGATTTTTTCACTTCTATTTTAATTTAATACATACTTATAATTATTTATATTGCTAAATTTTTTAAACACTTTTCAAATAATTTTTTTATGTAACATTGCGTTCGGCGCAACAATTTTCATTCAATTGAGATATAATGATTTTTTATACAAAAGTTTAAAGACGAAATAATTGTAATGCAAAATTCATGTGTGTTCAAATAGTAAAATTTATAAATCAGTTTGTGAAGTTATTACCAATCAAAACAATTTTACAACACATCTTAAGAAGTTCTTACATTTCTTTCAGGCATGAAAACATTTGAGGTAAAATATTTGTAAAATTTGAATTGACTGAAATTAATGTTGAAAATAAGTTCAAACATCAAGTGGCAAGACAATTTCAGTACCATTTCTAATTTCATTTTCACTACTGCAATAAATCAAATTGACTTGAATTTTCAAATCAACCAATTCATAGCTACTTTCCACGAAGAAAAATTTATTAAATTGAACTTTGCCATTTTAACGAGCGAACTTGTTTCCCCTCATATAATTAAATTTACATCTATATTCATATATTAATATAAATCACACGTTTATCCTACGTTTATACAAACTATGTACAAAAGTCTATTACATTCTCCTGTTCAAATAAAGTGTAAAATTGTATACAAATTTAAAAAAAACCATCAGCTTTTGAAATAAATTAAAATCAAAGAATCGCCCAATCAAAGAAATACAAAATTCAATAAAAAGATCATATCAATCATATTGGACAGTCTGTTTCATGGTTGATTATATAATAAAAATCATTTTCAATAACTTCATTATAAACAAAATAAAAACAATAAAATGGTAATAATTATAATTAAACTTATCTATTAACATTTTCAGTATACACAATCGTGTAAAATTTGCATATTGTTCAGAAGTAACCAATATCTGTTCTTTCAAAGAAAATACAATTCAAAACAATTGCAACATTTTGTTGGCTCTCCTGATTTAAATTGATGTCTAGAAAATTGATTGCTATAAGGTAATTATTTATCCAATTGACCAAATAAAAAAAATGTAATGTATAATTGAGGCTAGTGTGAATCCCTTAATGAATCTAACAACACGAGGATTTGGCAGGTTCTGCCTCGACTAAGTTAAGATCCAAAGTATTAGGTCTAGAAAATCCAGTCTTGATACCATCCCAGCCGTCCTCGACCTTATACTCGCCGCTCTTTATCCGATTGTAAACTTCCTGGGTGACTATTCGGAAGGCCTCCTCAACATTCACACCGGTTTTCGCGCTGGCTTCGATATGGTGCACACCATTTTGATCGGCAAAAGCACGTGCCTCTTCTTTAGAAACTTCGCGCCGTCCTGCACCGTTTGTTACGAGGTCTAATTTGCATCCGACTAGGGCGAAAACCGGCTGATGGGGATCGATGTGTCGTCGAGCTTCTGCCATCCACTGAGGAATATGCTCGAAACTTGCTCTATTGCAAACGTCGTACACCAATAAAGCACCCACCGAGTTTCGGTAATACGATTTTGTTATTGACCTGTCAAATAAACATTTAAATTTTATTCGTGAGATTTTGCATCAAAACTATATATATATAGTTTTTGTTATATAATATTGTGTGATTCTTTCAGCTAACATACGAATAAAACAATTTTAAGCATTCCACATGACATATTTGTAGTTAAATGCAATAACTATTTAAGCATATATCTATGTGTTTCTTATAATAAAACCATAATTTTAATAGTATTGTAAATTTAATTGTAATGAATTGTTATTCAAAATCAAGTTTAATTTCCAATAAAAAATATCGTAACAGTCTTTGATTGAATTTTATTACAATATTTTACAAAGGATATAAAAATTCAGTGTTCATTCAATTAATAATAACTATAATCTCATGAATAGAGACAGTTTGATTGTTCTTGAAGAAACGGAAGTCAAATAATATGTGCTTAGAGAGATTCTCCGGCATTGTATGGAATGAATTAAAAAAGTAATGAGTGGGTACATTGATTGGCGAAGATGATAGAACGGTTTTAGCAATTTGAAATGATTATCTTTTGTATGTTTGTATTCACACGTTTAATATAGATTTCTTCAAACAAAATAAATATATTTAATAATAAAAATTCACCTGAATCTTTCCTGTCCAGCAGTGTCCCATAATTGTAATTTGATCCTTGTTCCATCTTTGACTTCGATCAATCTTGCAAAAAAATCGACTCCCACTGTAGGATCCGACAGCTACAAAATAAATAGACATAAGTTTCGCATATCATAATGGACATTTTTGTAGATAAACTTATTTTATGAAATAATAAAACAGAATGGAATTCAAAACAGGAAATGGCTTACACTTAAGAAATTACTTCTTAGTAATCAAAACAACAGGTAAGTATCATTTTCAAATCGCAATTAAATATTAATCAGCAAAAATAATTAGTATTGTTTTTAATTTTCTCCTCAAAATTATAAAATATATTTTCTTTTTTGTATAAAAAAGTAATTGTTAAATAAATTGTTACGCACTAGCAATCTTCCGAAAGTTTAAAACAAAACTGTACAATCTGTTGATTTATGCCATCATAATAGAAAATTGCACATAGCAAATACGTCATGTTTTCAAAAAAGAAAAGGAAAAAAAAGATATGCATAAAAAATAAAACGAAATGATGAATGGTAAATTACTCTGTTCAATTTCCCATCGAGACAATTGAGTGTCGGTTGTTTATAAATGAAAGACTAGAGCGAGAGAGAAAGCAGTGTGGGTTTGCTTGTGCGTATTTACCTCAGCGAACTTGCCATCGGTGAAATATTTGAGGAGCGAGCTCTTGCCAACGGTGCTGTCACCGATGAGGATGAGACGAAATTGATAGTCAAAAATTGGCTCAACCATTATTTAAACAATAGTGGACTGTACTCGTTAGAACGTAGGCCGATCAGCAGCGCATCCTCGAAGACAGCTAAGACACGATCAGCTGAACTACTCGTCGTCTTTGTTTTGTTGCACGAACAACGGCTTTTAACTTGTATCGGATGCCCGGACGTGTACACAATGCTACTGCGTTTCGATAACATCCAAGATGCGTAATACACGTTTTTAATAGGAAAACTGTTAGGCGTTACAAGAGAGCAATCGCCCGCTTTATTTTTAGTCGTTCATTTGGGTGACTAAATCAGCAGGTTTGCGTGTAACGCTGACAACCAACCACAATTCTAGTCCAGGGGAAATTTTTGTCCCATTCGCGGTCACACACTGAGTCACTACGCCTCTCAATTCAATTCACAGAATTCTCTTCAGAGATTACAACAACATGAAGGTTTCCTAAAAAAGGAAAAACAAGACAGAATTAAAAAAAAAGTTTCACCATTTTGCGCAGTTTAACAATTTTTGTGTTCAATCATTGATTTGATTTCGAGATTCATTTTCGTCACGATAAAAATGATATATATATATTTTGTTAGGTATAAACACGAACACAGTAAAATGAAATGTAATAATTAATTAAAATATCGAAATTGTCAGCATCCTAGCGTTAATTGAAATTAACGCTATTTTTCAATTACTCACTGTGCTGTTCAATTAGAAATCATAACCTTAATATAAACTTGAGTGTCTGAGATAAAAATTATAAGGATGATATATGCATCTTGCGATTTTTCGAAACGTTTGTTAATGTATGAACACTATAATTGCATGATCACTTTAAATCTTACTCGAAAACTGATAATTCAATTTTGTCCCAGTCTGTCACACTTTTTGCTCATTTTTTTCAATAACAGCTGATGTCAGAAAACATTTTCAAGTTTACACTTACAGCTGATAGATGGCGGCACACTGAGCGCACAAAGAAGCGAAAATCTATTTAGGTGCAAGAAAATTCTCAGGGACACATGATAAATAACAAAACAAGTTTTTTAAACTATCCTGATATACACTACATTTTTTTAAATATTAAAAAAGTTGTTCTAGTTAAATGTAACTTTTTATGTTTAAATAAGTATTATTATACAGATGACGAGTAGTATAATATAGACTACTCGATGAAAAAATGAATGTTTAAAAAAGAACACATAGTAAAACGAAAAAATGCAACAAAAATAACAAAAAGAAATGAATAAGTTCAAACACAAGGTTCTGCTGTCATGCATATTTTTTGTAGAAATTATCTGACGAAGATTCTAAATGAACCAGTGTTGTAAGATGGTAATATGTCATATCATATATGATTGTTGTATTTTTTTTTTTTTTTTCATATGATCGATGACTGAAACGACGACTAACACATTTCATGATACATTGTTTCACGTAATGACTGAAATTGCAATTCTGGTTGAAAGATATATCCTAATGATCAGAGAGCTAAGATTGGCCTTGGGATGAGCAGATGATGATCTTTAGGCAACACGTACAGAAAATTTATTGTTGTACCTTTTGTTTTCGGTGATAATCAGGTAGGTGATTTTTATATTTTTGAATTATGAAGGAATTCTTTTATTTAACACCTCAGTATGTGTGACGAATTTTAAAAAATGTCGCGCACATCATGAACTTATTGTTACGATCTTAGGTTTTTTATAAATGTACTAAAAAAATGTTCTGACCGAAATGTTCTGATTTGAAGTAATGAATGATTTGATTTTCACAAGTTAACAAATACCTATCAAAAATAAACTATGACGCTATTAAAAATTAAAATTGTTTACTTGATTGAGATAAACATTTAAACGCTTTAATCATCGTCTACTTCGGAATGAGCATTCAGTGAATTTCAAAGATTCAATGAAAATCTTTCAATGGCACTTTCGATTAGAACTTTTAAAGATCTAGAATCATTTGTATATACTTTTTCCAGTGTGTGATCATTATATTGATTCTTACAAGTATTTATTGCATTTTATTATTTTAAATGTTTTGCGAGAAAGAAAGAAAGAAATTATTCGTTCACCGGCAGTAAATAAAAACAAGTCCATTTAGATGAAGAGACATTTTAATTTTTGACCAACAATTAATATATTTGAAAAGTACACATTTTTTGTTGAATTTTTATATGAAAACAAAATCATTATTAATTGTTGTATATCAGTTTTTAGACCCCAAAAATCTACCAAAAATATAAAAGATACTTAAAAGGATATATCTAAATAAATTGGAAAATTTTTATGTACAATGTCTATGATATCAAATTGCAAGAAAAATTTTTTTTTGATGTATTTGTTAGCAATTGAGGCAAATTAATCGAACAAGTATATGTGCTTTTTTTCTCGTTAATATATATGATTTTGTAACAATTCGAACAAGGAATATATAAAAAGGCATTTACTCTTCACCTTTAGATGGAACTAATTTCATCCTCAATACCTATGCATTTTCATAAAAATGAAAATAAGCCTTATTAAACTATTACTTTTGCTATCATAAAGCTTCAGGTGAAATTTAATTCTTTAAGAAGTAAAGTATGCAAGTTATAACCAAATTTTCATCTTCAATAACAAAAAAAAATTTATTTTTATTTTTTTCATTTTTACATAATGCTTGGAACATTGTCAAATTCTATTTTAAAAAGGTCAGTATTGAATTCGATGATTGTAAACAAATGTAATTTTTATAAAAAATTTTATTTATATTCATCAGTAGCAAATTTGCTTATTAAACCCTCAATGAATTTTTGCTACAGTTCGATTTCTTAAATATGCGCTATTTGATGCCAAGTATCAGCTAGTTAGTACAGATTTTTTCAAGATTTGGAGCCTAACGTTCATTTTTTTCAGACAAAACCAATTTTATTGAATCGTAGAATATACCCCTATATTTTATTAATTAATACAAAATATTTAAAAATGCAAGCATAATCCGAAGTATATTTCCATTATTGAGAAAAGCTTTTGTCATTATTTTCTGAATTGACCTAAAATTACCGCATGCAAACAGAGTTTTTTAAATTTGTTATTATTTTATGTTAAAATGTATTTCGTTGCCGGAACTCTTTGGAAATCATTATTTTTATTTTCGAGTATACCTCTCGGGCAATTCTTTCGTAACTCTCGGTAACTCTCCGCTATTTCATTAAAGAGTTCCAAGTGGCCGACCCGTCAAGAATTTATTGAGAAGAAGTTCACAAGCCGAATAAAATACATCTATTTTAGATTAGAAATTATCAAACGAACTCTCTAAAACAACAAGAAAAACGTGAACAGAGAAGTAGCAAGTGCTGTTAGGAGCGCTCGGCAAATGCCATCGTTGAATATGGTGAACACCGACAGTTTTTAGTAGCACTTCTACTGCAATTTTTTTGAAAGTTATTTTGGGAAATCAATTGTAAAAATTGAAGTATCAAAATCACAGAAGAATAGTTTTATTCAATACATCAATAGAAATTTTTTTTAAAAACTTATATAGTTCGACATTTATATTTTTCATAAATGATATATATAACACCTGAATCTGAAACGCTAACGCAGTTTATTTTAAATTGCCATAACTTAATTATAATACGATGGAAAAATTACAGTTCTCACATGCATCTTGCACTCACATGCAAAAAACACTTTCGAATTCGTATTTACGATATTACCCTCAGTGAACATTTTGGCAGAAGTCCTTATTAAAAATGATCTGCATGTTATGTAAAATCGCTGGGAAATCAGAGTTCTTTTAAGAAAGTACCAATTAATATTATCTCGCTCTAGTCATAATGATCGTAAAATAATTTTGCAAAGATGGTACAACATTACATTAGTAAAAAAAAGTATCTAAATATAAATTTATATGTTTAGCACATACATATATATCATGAGTAAAACATGTATTGTCCCAGCATCGTTTGTACTCGGAGACGATCGGCATCTTTCGTTTGCGTTTCCGTGAGAAGATAAAGTCCTGCTCTTTTTCGAGAGACGCCCGGATTCCAGTGCCGGTTGGAATGGCGTACGTGCCGGTTTGACGTTCACAATAAATTTTGTGCTCGTTCGGCGTAACACGCGACTTTATTTTGCAGACGTTATGACGAATTGAACAGTTTTTTCTCATGTGTACTCAACGCGATACCAGTGACGGTGTGATTTACAACAATATTAACACTTCAAAATTGTAAACAATGTTTACTACAAAATTATATAAACATTGATAACTTATAAATAACAATTTTCTGTCACTGAAGATGTGAAAAAATATTGATTCGCCAAAATTTGCCCAGTGTCAAATATTAAGTTGTGTGTAGCAATTTTTGTATTTGCAAAAATTTCGTTTGTAATAGACAAATGGTTTAAAAATAAGTTTCATTTCAAAAGTTACTTTTATTTACTCTGTGTGGGCAGTTTATTTTGAACTTCTTTAGTAGTTGACATTTTTTAACGTTACTTTTTAACAAGCGCATTTACAAATTGTTAAACAAACAATTAGAAAACAAATAGAGGAACGTTCAAATTTTTCAAATGTTTTGGTTCCACTTCAGTTGTACGGATTTCGATTCTATAGTTGTGTGTTCCATAGGTAGAACGTATAACACCAGTCAGTCCGGTTTTATTCTCAATCATGCGTGTGACGTCAAAGTAAAAGATATTGTATTTAACGAAATTTCCGAACGACTGAATTACAGTTATCAGATATGATCTTATTAAAATCAAAAGTAAACCAATTATGAATTATTAAATGATCATTAAATCATTCGAAAGCAAACAAATATAATGATAACATTGAAAAGTCGCGAACTTTTAAATCTGACGTAAGCCTGACAGTAGAGTTTACCTTGCAGTTCTACGCTAAAATTTTTGAAGAATTGCTAAAGTAAGCGAAGTGAAATGAATAGTAATCAAATTTGAATGAAAACTTTTAAAAGGTGGCAAAAGTTAACAATAGCATAGAGTTTCACATAAAAAGTGTCGATATAAATAACATTTAATTTTTTTATATAATTGTTTATTCAACAACCTCATGAGAAAAAATAATTCATAACATAAAATTTTTTTATAAACAAATATACAAATACAATAAAATTTCGTTACTAATGAATCAATTCTCTAAAGTATTTGCAAAGTTATAAACTTCATATTTGAACAATAAATCTTGACTGCAGACATTAATGTTTCACCGATGTCAAGTATAACTGAAGCAATCAAATTTGATTTTTAACCATGTTTTTTATATTACCAAAGTATTCATAAATATTGAACTCGATATGCAAAAGTTTCTTGATATTAAGATGTAATGTTAAATTTTATTTATACAAGGTAAAAATACAATTTGATCCTGAAAAATTATTTTGTATGCAAATTTAATACACAAGATAGGTTGTAATAACAATTACAATGATACACTAAAATTTATTTGCTCAAATAGTTTTCTTCTTTTGAGGTTCATTCTGCCGCATTTTGACTCGTTTAATTTTCATTTCAAGATTTGCAAATCACGAAAATAAACTACTACTCGACCTCAGCCGAATGAAAAATCGTCGTCAAAATGTTTAATGGATATGAGTCTGTAAGTGTTAATTCAACACATCGTACTACAAACGAAACAAATTCGATGAACCACACCGAGAATGCGCAACTTCGTCCAACTCCGAAGGTGACAACGATAGGAACAATAGCTCTACGCAGTGGAAGTACCAGACTTGTTATTGCTTTGCTACAAGTAAGACATTTTTATCAAAGCGTTTACCCAAATTGATAAACAGTAGTCAAAATGATGTAATGAGCGACCAAATGCAACATCGATACAAAAAACAACAGATAAACGACAATGAAAATTTCAAAAACAAAAAAAAAAAATACCGCATCCGTGTTTTGTCAAAACTACAGGCATTTATTGATGCAAAATTTTTCTTGTAATTAAGAATTCAAAAATATGCAACATCAATTCGGAAATTCGCAATATCGATTTCCGAATAAAAATTTAACTTCCGGATCAGTCTTCTGAAGAAATACAATTCAAGAAACAAAATATAAGAAAAATATCCGGACAAGTGTTTAAATATGTTAGGCGGTGTTGAAAAGTAAGTGTAAGCGTTTTGTAAAAGACATCGATATAAATCAATGCCAAAGACATTTTATCTGTTCGAGTATAATAATAATATAATAATTTTATGAAATAACTTTATAATTACACGTTGACATTTATATGAGACACTGCGGCCTACGGTACGAGAGATAACAGCTGCTTGTAAGCAAACACCATATAAAAGTATAGTCGGATGAAACAAATCTTTAAGAATGTGACAAAATAATGCGATTCAGTTACAGTGTAATTCAGTAAGCAATAAAGTTTTACATTTAATTCGAAATCAACAATGAAATTAATATACTCTTTGTTTGGATTTGTTTTCAAATATTGTTAACAGAAATAAATCGCAATAAATTCTTTTTAACAAATTAAGAAGGTCATTTATGTAATTAACTCTACATTTTAAACAAATAAATAAACATTTAAAAAATATTTTATATCACATTGAGTTTATTATAAAATATCTAATTAATACTTACATCCGAGAACTTTTTGAAAGAATTAAATAATAACAATAAAAAATATTGCAATTTTTCTGCAATATTAAATGAAAATTTATGTGAGACTAAGAAAATCGAAAAAATTAAGCGATAACTTTTCTGCAACAATGCTTATTCAGATAATTTATGACGTATAAATATTTTTGTTATTTTAGATTAATGCGGCATTAAAATACTTTATTGCTAGGATCACTTTATTTAAAACCAAGTATACGTCATATCTTCCATTATTTATATTTAATTTTGAAAATACATCAATTATTACTTGTCAATAAAACGACTAAAATATGAGAATCAAATCAAAGTGGAGTAAAAAATTTTCAGAATTGTATTTTTCAGTCTCTTCGATTCAATTTTCCGTATTTTTTTGTTTGTTTGTTTTTTGGGGGGGTATAAATTGAATAGAATGTTTTTTTTTTTCCTAAAGTTTAAATGAAAACTAAAAGAAAGTTGGGTTAAACTTAATCAAAGATAATGAATGTACGATGAGATGGAATACTTTACACTCGGTAAGATTGAAGCACAAATATTTATACATGATTTAGATGACCACGTCTATTAAAGCTATTTTGAATGTGCGATCATCTCATCTTGGTCATATATATTCTTGCGACGAAAATTCGTGGAATCATGTGGCTACTGTCTGTAGAAAATTACGGTACCGGTTGTATAGAAGAGTATTCTAAAATAGCTGCTGACTCGTAAAAAGCAATGCTCCGGAATAACACGATACCATATTTTCCTAACGAAAGTTGTACGCTCACCAGAAATGCCAAGTCAAGTCAAAAAAATCTCACACCGTAAAAGTTAACTTGTTTTTAATAAATTGATCTCGTAAACATCAACCGATTTGATCATTTTTTTAAATAAAATATGCACCATAATATTATAGGTGTTTTTCAACTTCGTTCATCATTTTTATACATCAAAATAAACTTTGCAAATTTGTATTCAAGTAGAATCAAATATTTTGAAATCAAACTTTTCGAATAATTGCCAAATATTTAGCTGCAGTGATTCCAAATTCACTAAACTTTATTTCTTCTGATATTTTTCGTTATAATTAAAAGTTGAAATTTCATTTACACGAAAAACAAGATTCAATGAATATTTTTTTAACTAGCATATAAATGCATTTTTTATTTTATTTTTTTTTTGTTATTTTAGTAGTATATATTTTTTTAGGTGATGAATTGTACAAATGGATAATTAGTCGTCCATCTAATTTGTGGTTGATTAGTATGGATGGTGTAGACCATTAAAGCTATTTCAAAAATTGTGTAATTGAATGTTTAAATTGTGACACTGGCGGTGATATGTACCTTCTGTTTCGATTGAACGTCCTCGTTATACTGACATATTCCTTATATGGAAATGTGGAGGCACCGGTCTCGTGCCACTATTTCTGTACTCTTACTTCAAGCAACATACATAAAAAATATTCATACGCTAATATCTGTAAATTCATACATTTTTTTCCAAATTTTGCGCATAATTTTCTTGAAATTTGTATCCAAACTTATCAACAATTGTCAACAATTATCAGAATTTAAAACCAAATGGTTCAGAGTAAAAATGAAAAAATTACATAGAATCTTACCATATAAAATTATAGAAAAAAGACTGGTTGTAATTTAAGAGAAATAAATTGTTTACGTAAAACATCTGTTTGAATAAAAAATTGTGTCAATGTTAATGACAAAAAATTAATCTATTTTTGTGGCAGCCAAAATCGTGTTTTTCAAGTACAAAAAAAATTATAAAAATATTCAATAATTTAACATATAAAGAGTTTATAAATTGTTCAAGAAATTATAATTGTATAACAGATTTGATTGTAGAGTACAAAAAAATACTTTTACGGATACAAGAAATTTTGGTTAGTATTGAAGACTAGGCTGCGAAACTGGCACTGATCCAGTAATGAAAATGGAGGCATATTTTACTTTCGTAATAAAGTTCAACGTACTTTGAAATGATTTCGTTTTCAACTGCAGCTTAAAAACCAATCGCGTGATTTACGAAAGGATGAAGTGTCATCAATTTCAATAACGGAATGCATTTACGTAAAACTTATGAAGATCATATAATCTTTTATATTCTTTGAATTCCTTCTACGAAATAAATTATTTCATAAAATTTAATTAAAAACAACCGAGAAAAATTGTACAAATGAACCGGATCGATTTTTGTAAAAATTGTTTTTCTTCAAATCGAGATCAATATGATTATATGGCATTCTAATAAAAACAACTTAATTAATTTGAATCGGTTTTTATTAGCTTTCATTAACAGAAAACGATGACACTTTTTGAAATCTAATTCAACTATTAGTTACACAGTAGTCTGAGTCAAGGTTTAGTTAGACATCAGAAGGATCTGAAGTCATTGCGGTCAGACTTCTGACGAAAGGTGTATGCATTCCTTTCATCTAAAATGAAGTAATTTACAACAAAAATTAATTATATTCTAAAAGCGTTGTTGCTTGTTTAATTTATTCTTTCCAAACTTGGAATTCGAACTATTTTTTTAAACAAACTCAGAATAATCTAAGCAATGATTAAATTCGGTTTTTATTTTGTAGACCGGCGAGATACTTAAACTGAAAATTTTGGAGGTAGAACCAGAACTCACAAGTCTTGGTTGTACATTGGACGAAGCAACGAAATTATTAGACGATCATAATGAGGTCCTCCTTCAACTGCAAGTATGTCAAATTACATTTTGAAAAAAATAAATTGTCTGTTCATTAAATTAAATTGAATTTATATTTCAATTTAATTAATTAAATTTGTTGTAATTCATTTTCAGAATAAACAAAATCCCGTGGAAGAACTTTTGCGCCAGGCAGATCATTCGATTTCAACTCAAACGTCGAAAGCAGATGTCTACAAAGCTATGGCGGAAACTCTTGGCAACGCATGGACAGATGTTAACGCACTTTTAGAACGAAGAAGACAGATTCTGGATTCTAACGTGTTATTCCAATGGTTAGTTCAGCAACATGCGAACGATCCAAGATTTCATCCAATTTATTTTACGGGCATATTTGAATTTCACATGCAAAATAAAATCTTACGTGCCTTCATTTTGTATTCTAATTTTGACTTATTACATTTGCAGTCGTGCTGACGAATGTAAGAAAAGTATGAAAGCCTTGGAAATGGCGTGTAACGACACTTTACTACCGATTGAAATAGAAGCTGTGAAACAGTTTCTCGAAAAAATACATCATTTGAGAAAAAATATGTTGGAAGCATTGATGGGTTCTCTTCAAGAAGGAAAAACATTGCTTGATAGATTAAAAGAAATTTCGAACGAGGGGACTTTGGATTCAAGACCGGACAGGATCAAAAATGAAGCAGATTATGGTCGCTATAAAATTTTTATCTCTCTAATGTATAAAATAACATTTTCATTCAATTTTGTTTGCATTTTCACATGAACAATTTATCAAAAAATTTGTTAATCTTCATAACCATAACAAACAATATATTTTTTACAAGCAGCAATTTTCGGATATGACAAAGTAATTGAACATAAAGAAATTTTGAAAAATCATCAAAAAATTTAATTTGTGTTGAAAATTAAAGTTCCCTTTGAAATTTCCAGCTGTCTCGCTCGTTGAAAAATGGCTAGAAGAACTGCACGACCGTAGGAGATGCATAGAAATATCATTTCGAAATAGAAAGTTACAACTTGAGCAGTGTCTAGCATTGGCTCTGCTGGCTACCGACCTTAGAGATCTTGAAGAAATTTTGAATGACAAAAGAATGGCTTTGAATAGCACAAGTGATCATTTGGGAGACTCTCTTGCAAGTGCCAAATTATTGATACACGAACTAAAGAAATTACAAACTGAAGCTAAGGTATAATTTTGTTCTTAAAAATCATATGTAATAGATAATTATTAAATGTGATCTAACAAACAATAAATATTTGTTTCAGGACTTACAAGACAAAGCAATAAAAGTCACGAAATCAACAGAAAAATTAGTTTCTTCAGGACATTTCGCAGGAGAACAGGCAACGAAGCAATCTTATGAAATCCTTGAAAGCGCTGTTGAATATGTAAACGAACTTGATCAGTACGAAGCTCTTCTTCATAAAGCTACAGCGTTCTTTGAGTCTGCCCAATCGGTAAATTGATTATACAAATTTATCAATTTAGTACATAAAAAAACATGGCATTCTTATCATTTATATCTTTTTTTTTTTCTATACCGTAATTTTAAATGGCATATTTTTTTAGGCTTTGACGAAAATCGATCAATTAGAAATTCAGCTGGCAACCACGGATCAATCCCTCCATTCAGTTAGCCTTGCAAAATTACATGCTCTGATTGTAAATACGTTGAATGATGTCACTGCAGATCCACTGGCGAAAGGACATGCTTTACTAGAAATTACAGGAAGAGGAGCACCTGGAGCCGAGGTAAAAATAATTTGATAGCAAATATGAAAATTATACAAATATGAGATATTCGTTTTTTACTAATTCATTATAAAAATTATTCAAGAATTTAATTCTCTCTGTATTACATTTTAGGGTGTAAAGAGATTAGTGGAGGAATTGGAAGACAGAAAAATACGTCTATTAGAGCACTGCACGACCCAAGAGAAGGAAAATCAAAAAATTTCTTCTTGTCTAAACGAATTTTTGAAAAAATACGAAGATCTCTCGTCTTGGTTTAAAAATGTTGTTGAAGCATTTTTGCACGGCCACCAAGACATGGGAAGCGATTTACTTATGGCGAAAGATTTTCACGAACTTCACCTTCGATTGCAACGAGATTTACGAGACAAATCAAACGAAGTCAGTGAATTTCATAGCAAAGGACTTTCACCGAGTATTATTGAAATTTTAAACGATGCCGAACAGAAGGACATAGCAACCAAAATGGACGCATTATATGATACGTGGCGTTTATCAGAACAAATACTTAAAATGAGAATAAAATTGAGCTCACTGTATGTTGATTTTCACCAAGTAGCTCATGATTTGGAGAAAGTTTTTGATAACTTTGAACATAGTCTAAAACAAAGTATGAATTATCCGAACGACCAGAAAATGCAAGAATTAGAGAAAAATTTGAATTTGATTCAGTCATTGTTTCAACAATTGACCGCAAATTGGAAACGATTTTTGGAAACCAGCGAAAATGTGCGTTCAAATCTTAACTAAAAGTTCTATGGTGAATAGCAATAACCAGTTAAGTTTATATATAATCTCTATGACGTTAACTGGTTATTCCAATTCACCTCAGAATTCATGTTTGTGGCACAATTCAGAATTTAATTTTGAATGGTTTGATTTACAGATTGATGATGGTTATATGGATATTCCAAGAGCTCGACTATGTACAGAAACTGTTATAAATCGTTGCAAAAAAAGAAAATCAAATATTTCGTTATCATGGGAAAACTATCAAACTTCTATTGCAAACTTGAATGAGAATCGCATTGAACGTGCGAAGAATCTGGAAGAAAGTATCAAGGTAATATGATGCCTGAAGTTATATTACAAAGACGTAATTCTATTTTTAATTTCATAATTTTTTTTCGTATTTAGGCGCTTCATCGGGCTTCTAAATTTAAAGAGCAGTTATATCCTATTATAAGCAGTCAATCTACCGAGGCAAACATTATTTTGACAGATTTAAAAGGTTTGCAGGAAAAAACCATGAAAGAAATAGATAAAATTATAACTGAAGTCGACTCTCGGATTGTATCATTTGATACTTCCGATAAAAAGGGTGAGTTAAATTAACTCAAAGAAAATCAACTTGATTTAAAACTGTAAATAGTATAGTCAAAGATTAATGTTATGTTTTTTTTAGAAAAAATCGTTTCTGAAGAAGAGGCAAAAAGAACTCTGATACAACTATCAGAACAACTGAAGTCAACTGCGTACCAATACAGAAATCTTCTTCATTCGTTAATTTTGATATTTGAACGTTTTGTAAATGTAAGAACTCGACGTTGGTTACATTTTTTAATCATTTCTTTGAAGATGAATTTTAATAAAAAATCCCTTTTATAGGTTGAGTTAAAAACTGAAGAGCAAAAACAATCGATGAATCAATACATTACTAAAAATGTAAGCAAAGAAATAGTGTACCAGTTAGAGCGGCACGAAATGCAGGAAAGAATCATGCAAGAAACATTGATCAATGTGAAAACTGACGTTTCAAAAACAGTGGACCAAATCGGTATGCATGAACCACCAATGGCAGCAAAACAGGATATTGAAAAGAATATTGAAAATACACTGATAACATTACATCAACGTAGGGAAAAGTAATCAACAAGATGATCAAAGATCGACTTAATAAAGACCTTAAGTTAGCATCATTTAAGGAAGATTTGAAAAGATCGATTGCGAAATACGAGATCTCAATGAGCAGTTGGACACCATATCTGGATGGTTAAGCGAAAGTTTCGTCGCTGCTAAAGGCGCTTCTGAAGCATTTCTACAGTTCGAGAAAACCTTGCATGTACGTATGAGGATATCTGGTAATCGCATTAGTTTCAACTTTGTATAATGAATATATCACGAATCGGGTTTATCTTTCAGATTTTAGAGCAGAGGATTGAAGTTTTTATAACAAAATCGACAGGCCAAACGTCTGACAGCAACTTGACAAAAGTTCAGAATGATGTCACTCTACTTCGACAGAAACTCCAGAATTTCAAATCTTATGCGCAAGAAATTAGAAACCGAATTGATTCAAGTTTAAATTATTATCAGTTGTTGGATGAAGTTAAAGATTGGTTCAAAGAAGGTAGTAAATTGCTAATCGTTGCAGCCAGAAAAGCAACACAGGTAAAAACGTCTGAAGATGCACGAACAATTTTGATAGAGATCGAAAGATTTCTCAAGCCCGGTGAAGATCTACAAGAACAGCGCATCAAAAATGTTCGAAATTTATCCACACAAATATTTGGTAATTTGATTCAAAAGTAATTAATACATTTGGCTAATTTAATTAATTTGTAATTGTATAATATACTTTATTTATTTTCCGTAGGAACTGACAGACTGCCACAATTTAACGAAGTTGTTGTTGAGAATCGTGAAATGCTGGACTCATTTGCTGTGGTATCATCTGAATTGCGAAACGTAGTTGAGAATTTGAGAAATGCTGAAAATTCTCAGGTAAATCATGAAAAGGAACTTGACGAAGTGGATGTAAAAGTTAATGAAACGAAAGAGGAAATAACCGCCACCAGAATTATTGCTCCGGAAGAGGGATTTGACAAAACTGAATTACAACAAACGACAACTCAAAATGAAATCAATGATGTTAAATTTGATAGTAAAATGCCAGCACAAATTTTATCATCAAATGGGAGAAAAGATTTTGATAATAAAGTTGTTCTTGAAACGGTGACTTCGGAAATTACGAAAGAGGAAATTCGAGTTATAAAAAAGGTACGTATAGTTGACAAAATATACAGAAGAAAATGCGAAAACGCCGAATTCAAAAGTAATTTGATTGATTACAATATCATATTCATATTGATTTGTAACATGACGTACGTTATTGAGAGAATGTGTTTGAGCTACTATGAGGCTTCACTGCCGAAGGTTAGTTTGTAACTCGTAGTCGTACGAGAATTTGCTTCTCGCGATGGACTCCAAAGAAATTGCAATTATTTGTTTATATGAGTTTAAATTAGGATACAATGCCGCAGCTGTGATGCGACATCTAAGTCAAGCTTTTGAGATCAATTCGACTGAAAAAAAGTTGATATACAATTTATACCACAAATACAATTCTGGAGAATTTTCGGATTTAGTGAACTACATTGAACCTTCTAACGAATATATAGAAAAGTTGTTCGAACACAACGCTCGAGAGAACGTAAAAAAACTTGTTAAAAAATTGCACCATTTCCACACTAGTATTTCTCGTCATCTTGCAGCCGCTGCGAAGTTAAAAGTAACGGTTCTAATTTTGTTATAATCTTTGATCCAACGATTTTGCGGAATGTAGAATAGATATAGTTAGATATAAAATTTAATAATTATATATTTTTAAACATTAAGATAATGGTAATACTTTTTTTGTCAGCAGACTCAAGTAGAAGAAGTTATTTGTACAAACGTGGAGGTCCAGCCCGATGAAGATGCTAAGAAAGAGAGAAATTTATCGAACGGACTACCATTGGCAATACCACCTCAGTTTACAGTTTTTCTGCATGATGCAACAGTTCCTGAGGGTGAAAAGTTCACATTCGAATGTCACGTTATTGGAAATCCAGCACCAAGCGTCTGCTGGTTCAAAGATGATATTTCTGTGGCCAATAATCTAGATTATCAAACTAACTATGAATCTGGCGTGTGTACTTTGACAATCGAGGAAATATTTTCCGAAGATACAGCTCGTTTCAAGTGCACAGCCACTAATGAATTCGGTTCTGCTGAAACGGCTGCAAATTTGTCTGTCAAAGGTGAATTTTTTTTTAATTTATATTTCTTTTATAACTTATTAGAGCATGATGAAATAAAAGTGTAATATAATATTTTTATGGAGTATAACGTTTCATTTTAAATATGATTTTAGAAACGTTGCCAGAAGAACAACAGTCTCATCCATCTTTCATCAAAGAACTCGTGGCTTGTACAGCAATGGAAGGATCATCGCATAGATTTGAGTGTACAGTAAAAGGGAATCCTCTACCCACAGTTCAGTGGTACAAAAATGAAATCAATATAGACAATTCAGCTGATTACACAACAACTTACAACAATGGTGATGCTGTATTAACTATTGAAGAAGTTTCTCTGGAAGATCAGGCTTCTTACACTTGCAAAGCTACCAATCGATTAGGACAAATTTCTACATCTGCCGTTTTATCAGTCGAAAGTAGGTATCTCAAAATTAAAAATAATTTTTGAATGATTTGAATTTTAGATAATTTTGAATTAAGTTATTGATTTTAATTAATCTAAAAAAGTCTACTTGTTTATTGCACTGAAACTGTATTTGAAAGTGTCGTGAGAATTGATTTTAAAAAACTGATAAAAAAATCTATTGGAAAATTAATTTAGAAATAATAATAATATGTTAAATTAACGTTTCGTAATTATATGATACTTTTCAGTGATCAATGAAGAAGTTGCAGTCAGCAGAGAAAAACCTTACTTCGTGTCTCCACTGTCGGATATATCAACTGTGTCAGGACATAAAGTAAAACTTGAATGTGAGGTAAAGGGTACTCCTGTACCATTCATAACTTGGAAACACGATGGACAGATAATCAGCGATTGTGATGAAACACAGGTAATTCTTTTTGATTAATTTGTTTTCAAAACAATTTTACGTCGCCCTTAAAACTGGACATAATGATTATTTCGTAAAAACACAATTTTCCATTCATTTTCGCACAAATAAAATTACAATTATCAGAAATTTTGATACAGAATACTTCTAACAATTTCAAGTGTGATATGAATTGCCAAACCTTCCTGGTGAAGCATGATAGTATTTTTAGATGCATTAACAGTGGTACGCAGCCGATTCGAGACGAAGCAAAACAATTAAAATGAGCCGTTGGCAGAAAAAAAAGAGGCGACTAAAGAAAAAATAAAAGATGCGATGATTTGATTTTGTTTTTTAGGTACACATAGACGGTAGCAAATGCAGTCTCACTATACCGGCAGTTCTTTCGAAGAACGCCGGCTGTTATACTGTGATTGCGAAAAATCTTGTTGGTGAGGCAAGCACAGTTTGCAACGTTTCTGTCAAAGCTCTTCCTATGTTGGATAAAACCAGTGATTTGGATTACCATTTCTCTGAAATGGAACCAGTCAAGCCCAGCATTCAGCTGCCACTTAAAGATCAGATCATCGTTGAAGGTTCTAATGTTAGATTGGATTGCGTGATTGTTGGCCATCCAGAGCCTGAGGTTTGTTTACCAAATTATACTTAGTGAAATGATAATCGATGATTATTTAAGAACAAATAGATTATTTTATGAAAATCATATTCAGGTCATTTGGTATCACGATGAAAAGCCTGTCAAAGAGTCAGCAGATTTTCAATTACTCTTCCAAGGAGATAAATGTTCTCTTATCATTAATGAGGCATTTTTAGACGATGCTGGATTGTACAAAGTAGTAGCCATCAACTCTGCAGGGGAAATATCAAGTGACTGTAAACTTCAAGTCAAACGTAAGTTTTTTTTATATATTGAACAGTTAATTTGATAAATGAAATTAATTAATGCATTAATTTGTTTTAACCAATCCAAACCAAACCAGCTCGAGCTCCGGAAGAATTACCAGGAGTACCACCAAAGTTTGTCAAACTGTTGAGTGATCTACTAATTGGAGAAGGAGAAACCGCAGTTTTTGAGTGTATCGTCACTAGTGAACCAAAACCAGAAATCATGTGGTTTTTAAATAACGAACCAATTATAGGAGACGAGACAAGAACGGTATATTAAATTCTATAATTATTTTTAGATGGTAAAAATGTCCATAAATAAAATGCATGATAAATCCTCTTGTCGTTTTAGATAACTCAAGAGACTAATGGATTGAATACTTTAAAAATCTCTCCAACGTCTGCAAAAGACAAGGGTAATTACATCGTTAAAGCTACAAACAAATTTGGAGAAGCCAAAGCATTCGCTCGTTTGGTAGTCAAAGTCTTGGGCGATTTCCCACTAAAAGAAGAACTGATTCGCAAAGAAGAAAAGCAGTTGGCTCCAATTTTCAAAGAAAAGCTTCACGATCAATTTGTATCAGAGAATGACGAAGTTAAATTTGAGTGTGTTGTAACTGGAAAACCTTATCCAAAGGTTTGTATTAATTATTTATAAACATTTTATTTCCTTTATTTTTACATCCTGGAAGGTAAAACGGTAGCGCTCCGAAGAATATATTAATGATTTTGAAAGATGGCTGCTTGGTGGGAAGTCATAATTTTTATATGGCTTTTGTTACGAAATAGTTTTCAATGCCAAGTTCTCACAAGTATTTTCAAATTCCGTAATTGTTCACATATTGTCGTCTGGCGAAAAACCAATGCGCCAAGCCACGGAAAGGTCCACGATCTTATTCTGGATTCGATAACATGCCAAGACAGAACGTTCTATTATCCCATATTGTATCTAGTTCAATAACTCAGTATCTGAGGCATAGCTCAGTGTCGACCGTCAGACCACGCGAGCCATGTTTCTCTTGACTTTGATAATCATTCTATTTTGTGTAAGTGATTTGAGTCGTTTCTTTCATCGTTGTAATTATAATTTCTTCAAAACAACTTTTAACTCACTTGAAATTTTTATTTTTGAACTGTTAATAACCAGTGACTTGACAGTTTATGAAGTTTGAGTTAATGTTTATTCGTATTTTTTCTTGCTGGACTCGGACGCACTGCAAACAAAATATTTTCTAAATACTTAACACAATTTTTGGTGTGATTTTATTGGATTTAAAATTATATTTAATCGAATAATGTACGTGAAAACAATAAAGAAAAGACGTTTTTAATTTTCTCAAAGATAATTTTAGAACAATACTGAAGATATTTTAAGAAAAGTTTTCCCAAGTGTTTTCTCTTTTTAAACTCCGGTTCGTGAGTCGAATCTTTTCGAGTTTATTTTATCGTATGTTGAAATTAGGAGTTTTTACAAATTAATTTGTTACTTTATTTTAATTTATTTATTTTAATCTTGATAAACATTTTTTTTAATTGATTTTTTATAATTTTGGTTTTGATATTTTCAGATTTACTGGTTGTACAATGATAAACCATTCTGCAAAAGTAATTTCCTCATATCATTTAATGGTGAAAGACAAACTTTGACGATTCCAAAAGCTACGGTCACCGATACTGGAACAATATCATGCGTTGCAGAAAACGGCGCTGGAAAAGTTACTTGTAATGCTACTCTTCAAGTTGGTAAGTTTAATAAATAGATAGAGGAATTTAATAAACATTCATTTATTATCGTTAAATATCGTATCTCAGGTGGAAAAAGAAACATTTATATTTTATTTGGTCAGCATAAACCAACAAAAATTCATTATTTATGAATTATATATAAATATATATTAAGTGCTAATATCATATGTAAATATTTTTATGAAATTGATAGTATACATACCAAAAAATATGCTTGATCTTCTGGCAAGTCAACTGTCTAAGTGAAAAGACGAAGTATATTTTTCGTATGGTATACTTTCTCACATATGAATGAGTACATCATGCAATTTTGAATAAAAAGAAACACAGAACATTTGAATTTAATAAATACTTTTCTAATAAATAAAATTCTTTGATTAACTAATTTTTATATCAGTAATCTTGAAATGAATAAAAAATAACTAAATGCTTTGAGAAACCCAAGTTATCTTTTAATGATTATAAAAAACAAGAATAATTTATGCAAAACTAATAACAACATGAAAAAAGTGTCAGAAATGCGATTATTATACTGCGGACATAATTGCTAATCATTTGTAATTATTAATAAGCAAAATATCAAACAAAATGAAAAATATTTGTTTATCAAATTTATGGCCAGGAAAATAAAAACTATTTCTCTGACTGAGATAAGCAGATTTATTCAAATCTTGTGTAAGCTTAATGCCGTAAAACAATGTTTGCAAGTCATATTTCTTAATGTGCTGTATTATTTATATCAATCTGCATAGAATATACAATTACATTTTGAAATTTTGCAAAAATTTTAACAAGTTATTATTTTTTTTTATTCATTCATGTTTTTTTTAGATTTGTGTGAAAATTTGATTTATGTAAATAATGCCAGCTAATGAAAAGTTTCTGTTTTATTCGCATGATTTTTATATTGGTGATTTTGGAAACTTGTCCATTGAAATTTTAATTAAAATACTTTGAAATATGTTTCAATTTTTGCACAATACCTTTCATTTTTAAGAAATCTGAATTGAATCTAAAGTAATCGAAATATAGTATTTTATAATTTACAAACAAAATGAAAAAAAAAAAAATCAAAATTGGAAAATTCTGTAAATTGTTGCTATACTACAATTACCATAAATTTATTAGTATAATTCTGTGACTGTGCGGAATAACCAGTTAAGTGGTATAGGATTTACATATATACTTAACTGGTTTTTCTTCAGAGCTCA
This sequence comes from Trissolcus basalis, assembly GCA_025266255.1. Lineage (NCBI taxonomy): Eukaryota > Metazoa > Arthropoda > Insecta > Hymenoptera > Scelionidae > Trissolcus > Trissolcus basalis. The sequence continues at coordinate 30,395 of JAAMPD010000187.1, forward strand.
GAATTTTTATTTTAAATAACTACGGTGAAAAACTGTAAGAGTGTTTTATCTTATTTCAAGTCCAAAATGATGATGCAAAGCTTATTTCTTATAACATTTTCCATTTTTTCATATAAGAATTTAAGTATAAGAATGTATTAAAAATATTATTTATATTTTATATGATGAAGATCGAGTGTTTTGCTATGAATGTAAATTTTTAAATGTGTAAATTACTTTCATCACAAAATGTTTGAATTTATTTCAATATGATAGTATTCACAAAACAAGGTCTACATTTTTAAATTCAGTTTTGAACTTGTTTAGTTGGCTGTGGTTGAGTCATTTGCGCCAATTTGATAAGAATCATATACATTATTTGTGCCAAAAACTATATCATTTGCAATGAAGAAAAAATGTCATTTGCATTGAAATTTCTTATTGAAAACTTCATATGAATATAAATGAAAATTAATGTATATATATTAAGAGGTCTTGACGCAAACGATAATTTCTAGTTAAATAGATCTTTCATTATTATTTTTTAATCATTAACAAAAATAAATAACATTATATAAATAATTTAAAAAATTATTAAAGTACCTAATATTCTATTTTAATTTTCAATGATATGGTTATTATATATGGAATTTTATCAGTGTTACAGGCTACAAAAATTTTTTCAATACTTATTTTGTTGAATACATATAATTTTAAGAATCACTACTTTAGTTTGAAAAAATGAAAATAACACTTGTATAAATTCTTTCACATTTTTCAAACTTTTGTTGAATACTCTAAATTCCTTACAAATATATAAATACTGGTTTTCAGTCCGAGTGAAACCGGGTTTTACCATTTTTAATTCACACGTAGCTTTTAAAAAAATTACAGTTTTAATTTTCCTTGTATATAATTTTGTTCCAGACTCACGATAAATGTATATCTATGTGATTAAACATATGTTACTCTAGGATTTGTGTTTGAAATTGTTGTTCAAACTAAACAACGATATTTTTTTAACTCTTATTGAATTTTTGATCTATTCGATTTGATAAATCTTTCAGGCTTTTTTGTACCATTTTAATACTGCTAAACTAGTGTGTTCTTATTGTACCCATCGTCACTCTCCGACTAGAACACAAATTTGAAAGACAATTTAAATATGCGTAAACACTTAAATGTACATTTATCATATGAACCAGAAATATAATTGAAGCATAGGGAAAATGAAAGCCGACATTTTACAGATAAACATACTAAATAAATATACTTTGAAAATAATATTTTGTGATGCATTAAACATTTGTTTGCAACAAATTCGCTACAATGAATTTTTTAAATAATTGGAAAACAAGTTATTGATGAACGGAAAAATGACAAATTCCGGAGATGTTGAAATAATACTAATAAACTGTCTGGAATTGTAAGTTTTAGATGCATATATTTATAAATTTAACGGGCAACATATGTGAATTATAAGAAACTGAATCACATCATCGATAATACTGTTCGTAGTAATTTAGAAAATTGAAATTGGCTTTGAAATGTTTAAATTTAGATAGCATTTAAACTCTATTACCGCCAAATCGAAGAGTGTACTTTTGCGAAACTTGTGAATTTATGCAAAACGGAATTCACTTTTCTGATCGTAATAAATTTAAAATTAAATGACCCATATTAATATTAATTATGCATTTAATCAAAATTAATGTTCGACTTCAAGAACAGTGAAGAAATACAACAAATTTGATTAATGGTGATGTAAATAATTAATAAAAAAAAACATTCTGTATAAACTATACTATTGATTTTGAATATAAAATGTGAAATATTTCAAAATGTAAAATGTTTTATAAACTCTTTAAATAATACACATCTGAAATTATTTTTAATGTAAGAAAATAATATTGTTTCAAACTGATGTGTATTCGCTATATATTATACAAAAATATATCTGAGTACAACAGTCTATTAGAATATTTGACCCACTGGCCTGGAAAATTTAAACAATTTATGATAAATCAAATAAAGTAATACCAGAATAACACAATAAAAAAAAGCATCATTGTTATTTATTTATTCTATTCAAAAGAAATGAAAAAAATTACCTCTGCTAATATATTTTGAAGGTAGAAAAGTTTTACAATTCCAATAAAAAAAAGATATAATTATTTTCATGTTGAAGCTTTTATTTTGCAAACAAGTATAGTATCGCGGCAAAATGAAAGCTCTTTGTTTAGAAAACAACATTTTTATCAAAATGGGATGGTTCTTGTTTCAGAAACAAAAAATAACTTACTAAGCTTATAACGGTGTCACAAGTTATTAATATATACGAATTTTCGACCAATAATATCTTCATTCAAGAAAGTAACTGAACTTTAATGTACCATTATAGCACGCTTATGTCTAATCATGTGCCATTGACTCTTGAGATTAATTCCCATAACTAGAACTTGAACTAGAATAGTTAAAATTTACATTTTTGGGTTTAATTATATTTACTATTATTTAATAACTTACTATTCTTACAAATATTATTTGAACTTTAAAAACAAATATATTTTCAATTTTTTCGTCATTGTATCAATTATTTAACTATATATAAAAAAAGATGCTTAACATATAACAGCAAAAAATGACGTCAAAAAAATTGTTGGGTGTAATGTATATTTACTGAGCTTCATTTTTTTGCTCCTGCCTTCTGCAAATGATAATTATAGTCTCAAAAATTATTGTTAGATGTCAATTAGAAATAAACTTGAGGCAGAAGCTTATGGAGAAAAGAAACCTGTTCACAAATCGTTCGGGATAAAGACAGAATGAGCAACAGGCGCAGAAATACGTTATTTTTGTCAGCACGAATACTTGCTCGAAGTGCGTCGACAGTGCTTCTGACTTCGAAGAATTTAAATCCGTCAGAGTCTATCCGACGCTCGGTCGACTGTTCGGCACATCTTTTCCGTCGACATTTGCCACTACCTGCTCCTATCGTTTTTTAATTACCATAATTTCGGGACAAACGTTAAGGTACTTGATCGCGCAAACTCTGGTTTACCCATCTCATAGATGCGGTCTAGCTATGTGATTCGTGTCAATCTCTTTATTTACATTGATAATACACTTTTTTAATAAAAGAAAATCATTTTTATCTAGCTGTTAACAGTTGATTTGGCAAATTTGTAATCAAAACAATGCTAGTGGATTAGTGGGACTAAATTAGACAAATTTGAGTGATTTTTTTGAATGGTATGTACAACTCAAAGGCTTGTAACAGGAGCTAGTCTAAATTTAGATCTGATTACTGTATTCTCAATGAATGTGCTTATTTCTAATTGCATAATACTGCCAATAATAATTGAAACCATTAATTCAAGCTTCGAATAAAATTCAATTCGCCTCTCCTTGTTACTTATAATTTCGGACGATTATGAAGTCATGCAATTAATTTCATTTCTCCTCAGATGAAATGATCAAATTAAAGAAAACTGACTTAATTTGACATTGAATCGTATAGGCGCAACTTTTAGAGTAAAATATTAGTTCAAACACGATTCGTTTCAAGACCATAAAAAGGTGACGGAAATGTCACGCGAATAATTTTGTTTTTTCTCTCTTTCACTCTAGATTATTTTGCGAATCCAACGCTGAAAAGTTGATTCGAATAAACTCGCGCGATATTTTGGGCTCAAGCCAATATTTTCACAAAGTTGTAGAAAGACGATGAAGTAGAAAATGAGCAATGCTATCTCTCCAAACATACAGGAGGACGAAAAAAGAAAGAGCTGAAAGCATCGTGTATTACTCAGCTGTTAACACTTGTCGCTTCTTCTTTATCCTCGTAAATATAGATTGTTTCGAATACAACTTGCATTATATATCATTGCGCAATAATCGAATTCCATCGAATGTGTACCGTGGCAGGTGTAATGGTTGTTTAGAGACAAATCAGGCCGTCTAAGAATATCACTATGATTCAAGGGAACCGATTTGAGAATTGGTTGCTCACTTGTTACTTGCCGGTTTGCAACTAATAATAAATAATAATTCATCTGATTGTAATTTTTGACAATCAATCGTCATTATTGAAAATTTCCATTCAATTTTCAACAGAAATTCGATGACGATTTTTTTATGAAATTGTAAGAAAGTAAAATAAAAATGTACAGGAGAGAAAGAAAATGACATGGGAAAACTGAGCATGTTAGTAAAAGTCATGATCGTATTGGGTTTTTTTTACCGTTCAACATTGTAGAACGTTTTGAAGACCAACGAATGATTAATAATCGTCGCACTAATTGTCGGGGGCAGTTCAAAAAAAGTTTGGGGAACTGCCAAAGGTTACTACTGATCTGTTAATAAATTGATTATTCATTGTCATCAGGTCGAGGATCAACAGGGGAGGAGCTTAATTTAGTCCAAGTACCTGCAACCGCTAACGAAATGCATGCTTCGAGCAAGTAACGAGAAGTTCTTCTCAACCGAAAAGACGCAGGGTGAAGGTGGGGTTGAAAGTCAACTTCTAACCAAAATGTCTTCAACATTTACTGAATCCTCCACAAGTCATACAACTATGAAAAAAGAGTACGTTTCTTCCACGAGTTCATCCACACTGTCATCAGCTGGACACCAACCTACTGGCTCTTGTCTGAAGAAAACATCGCAAAGTGCGGAATACGCCACATCGCAAAATGGAGGTCCCCCCGTTAAACAAGTGAGTAAGATTAAAAAAATGTGCATATCACTTAAGATGAATTTTATTTGACTTTTGTTTTTTTAGTCTCATAAAGTGGAAGAGTATGAATGTATCCAAGGTATTCCTGGAGAAACGAGACAAGAGAAAACTACAGTTGTCATTACACAAGATGAAGAAGTCATGAAGAAAAAGCCAGTGAGAAAATCCACTGTACCTCGATTTGTATCTCCACTTACTGGAATGATAGTCGATCAGGGTAGCAATGTTATTTTAGCAGGAATCATCGATGGTGCGCATCCTCATTGATATAAAATAACTTTTTTTTTGCTTTCGGGAAACAGCTTAGTAACGTAATGATGTTTTTATTTCTATAGGATTTCCACAGCCAACAGTATCCTGGACGAAGAACAATAAAGAGCTAAGATCAAGAGAGAGTGCCAAGATTACTTGTGACCATAATCACGTTTGTCTTGAACTGAAAGATGTTGGCGTGAAAGATGCTGGAAGATATACCTGTACTATAACCAACGAAGTCGGAACTGCTAGTAGTACTGCTGATCTTGTTGTAAAAAGTAAATTTCGTAAAGTAGATGATATTTTTGAAGTAGAAATTAATTTATGTACGAGTGTAATTTTAATGTTTCATTTTGATTGATCAATTTAGAAACAATTTTCCCACCCGTTTTTGGAAGGCGTTTACAAGCACAAGTAGTAAAGAAAGGTGAACGAGTCATTATGGAAGTAGAAATTACTGGTACACCAGAACCGACAGTGACATGGTACAAAGATGACATTCAAATTCACGAAAGATCCGACGTACGAATGAAGCAACAAGGGAACTGTTACCTTCTGCTTATTGACAGAGGTTCATAATTGATTTAAATAATGATATCAATGACTTCAGTTACATATTGATTTTCTAATTTAATAACTGTGTGATTATTCAGCTTCAAAGGAGCATGCAGGAAAGTACATGGTCCGTGCTACTAATTCTGGAGGAGAAGCTCAGAGTATTGCCGATTTTGCCGTGTTCGAACCAACTCCCGACACTATGGTTGAAGTACACAAAACACTGGTGTCTGAAAATATAAAAGACAAAAAAGTGGAAGAGGTTTGTATATGTTATGTAATAAGTTATGCATTCAGTTCATTTAGAATATATAATTTATATGAATTAATTTGTCATTAAAACTTGATCTTACGCAATAGCCGGATGGAAAGAAAGGAGAAGTACCGTCATCTAATTTAACAACGCAGCACATTACAACCACTATGATCCAACCAAGTGCTGAACTTAAAACACCGTTTCCTTCTCACTCCGCGTACTCCTCTATTAGAACCCTTCGTTCTGAAACAGTTGAGGGACCTGGCGCAGAACAAACGAGAGCATGCAGATCTGAAACCAGGTCATCCACTGTTGAATCTCATCGCAGCGAAACTAAATCCGAACAGAAGTTCCACATGAAATTGGAACATCAAACACCGGATCTGTTCAGTAAAGCCGATGAACCTGTAGGAGGAAGAACAACTACTACCGAAGTTAAGAAAGAAGTTTTCAAGGATGGAAAAACTTTCGAAGAAGAGTCAAAAACGGTGAAACAAGAGTCCATCAAGGAGATAATTGAAAACGAAAACATAGAGACCAGCACGGTGGCGAGAAAAGATGCACTAAGTTTCTTTGAGTCGATGTCAAAGGGAGGTGGAGACATAACATTACCCAAGGGACCGAAAGAAATGATCAAGCTTACTGAAGATGAAGAAGAAAGTCGAGGTTGCGATGTCAAAGTGGACAAGCTTACGAAGAATTACGAGAAAACAACTAAATTTGATAATTTGACAAGCAATGAGCGACCAGCGATTCCAGAGGTTAGAAAAAAAGCTGTGCAGGACATATTTAATAGATTTGAGCAGACCTCGTCAACTTCCCGAGGTGTTGAGAACAATTTGATTGAGTTTCCTTATGAGGGATACAAGCTACCGCGCTTGGATGTCAAACGTACAATACTGGAGGATGTGACAGCTTCTGGCTCTCCTATTCATGGGACATTAACCATCTCAAAACTGGCTGCCCAGTCTGAAAGTGCAGAAGCTATGCTTAAGGGTTTCAATCTTGTACCAGAGCCGCCCCCGGAGATAGCATACGCCCCCAAGCCAGAAACCCCAGATGCGGCGAAAAAAAAACGACCTGACATCTCCGTGAAGGCGAAACAGCTTCAAGAATCATTTGACAAGAGTATATCCCCGATTGACGCACCTGTTGGTGGTGTGAAGCTTTTTCCTACGTCCCCTGCTCCTAAACCAGAACCCAAGTTTGCTCCCCCACCTGCTTACAAGAAACCATGTTCTATTCCACCGCCATTCGAATTGGATACTTCATCAACGAAAACCGAGAAGTGTTTTGATTCTACGTCACATTATATGTACAGTTCCGAGTCGAAACCATCAGCAGATGGCATTGCGATGGACAAGTCATGGTCGCGCGCAGGATCCGATAGCCGAAAATCTTGGCCGCCTCAAGAAAGCACGAAGACGTTTTCAGAAAAACAGGAATGGATCCTGCCCGAACAAGATTTTAAGACGTCGTCGCACGAAGTCCACCAGGACGTCAAAGTTTCGCCGTCCGGGATGGTAACCAAGACCAACGTCGAATCATCACAAACATTGGAACAAAAAGCTTGGTGCTCCAAACATGATACCACAATAGAAAAAAAAATTTTAACGCCACCTCAGTCACCCCAAAAACCCGATCCAATTATATACAATGCCGAGACGATCAAAGTTGGTCACACGGTAAATACAATTGAAGAAAAGACGATGACCGAAAAGTACACTTCAGAGTGCGATATTAAAAAAGTAGAAACTGTAGAGAAAAGTGTTTTGGATATGACAGAGAGCAAGTCCAAGCAATGGCCTGAGTCGAGCGAACTGAAAGCTCCACGTCTTGTTAAAAGTGCGAATGAGATGCAGAAACCAGTCGTCCAGTTGTACCATGCAGCAGAACCTCCACTGGTACCGGAACCTCCACCAAAACTTCTGTACGCTTCTGGTCCGGCAGTCCAGCAAGAGAGCAAGATTGAAAAGATAGAAAGAACTCTGGAAATGTCCTTAGATCATCAACCAGCAAAAATTCCACCTGGCAGTGTAAGGACGTTACCAACTCCGCCAAAAAAGAAGGAGCCAGTAGCACCGTTCAAGCCTTGTCCTGTCAGGCAACCAGCAAAGTACACAAAAACGAGCATGTACAGTGAAAGTGAATACGAATCTGATTTTGATAACAGGTCGAGACAACAGAGCAATCTGGAAGAGTTTGGATTTCGCAGCGTGAAGGCGCCAGTTCCGGTACCACCAAGACCAAAGTCCACCGAACCGGAACCCCTTCCTCCATCACATTTTGAGATTCCACCCCCACATCTCACCGGCCCAAGTCGACCGACCGTTGTGGAGGAACAAAAGAAAAAGAAATTCTCCAGACATGAAAAAGATGTTAAGCAGAGGTACAGCATGAGTTATGAACCGGAACCGGTTTTGAAACCGGGATCTCCACCGGTTTACGTTCAGCCGGCGAAAAGCAAATGTATGCAGCAAGAAAGCGGGTACATGGCGGACACTGAGGAGCAGATGCAAAAGAGCGACAATTTTTCGCGACAAGAAAAATTTTCCAAGTCGTACTCTGCGTATTCTGAAAGTTGTTCGACGCAAAATGAGATGAGTCAAAAGAAGGACGTCTTGATGACTCCCACACCTTTCACTCAATCGATTCCACGCACCAGTGTTCAGCAAAGTAGTTACATTGAAAAGCAAAGTACCATCCCGAGCAGTCGGACCAAGACAAAGGTTTGCGATAGTTGCTGGATTTCGGTGTGTTATAGAGCCTGTTTGCGAATAACATTACAATGCAAGGACTCGACTGATCATTTAGTTTTTACGACTATGATTTTCATTTTCAGCACTAGCAAAATTTTTACTTTTTTTCATTTTGAGCAACTAAACACTGATATGACTGATTTGTGCCGACCACAAAACTTGTATCGACGCTATTAGAAATGTCTCATTTCATCATCCAGTTTTTTATTATTTTGAAACTGAACATTTTTCAGCATGTATTGCGTGTATTGTATGTCATCTAACTTGATGTTTATCAAATAGTCAATTATTTTGGCTAGATACGTAAATTTTGATAACTGAAATGAAAGAAAAAACACAAATAATGGGTAGTAATGATTGTGTATTTTTCAGGAATTTTCACAAATGGAACGATGGAAATCGTCGTCAAGGTCGGAAGCGTATGATTCGAGGAAATCTATGCAATCATCTCTTAGTCCTTCAAAATTCGTGAAAAGCGAATTTCAAGAAAGTGATTTCGAGAGTGATTACGACAGCAGAGTGCCAAAAGTTTGGAAATCACATGGATCTGATTCGGAGGAGCGTTATTTCAAGTCTGTGAAGTCGAGCATAAGTGGAACAGGTAAAGTTTAATCGGACAATAATGAGATGCACCGTTTTGCTGATGCTTTTCTACTTCAAGCTTCTTTTTTCAGCTTATTTTGTAAGATCTAAGGCAAAGGTTAACTACTTACCTTAATGCTTTTTCACATCAGTTTTCCTCTAATCCTTGCTTCATCTCGCTTTTCTTCGCTTTCCCACAACCGTTATTTCTTATCAACCGCTTCATCTTATTAGAGATTCTCAATAATGCAGGTACAATTTTCTATTTACCACACATTCAGAATTTTATTCTGAAAATTTCATCAGATATTCTAAAAAACTACGATAACACATTGATTTTAAATAAAACACAGCTGAAACATTTTGAAAAATCATGTGCTTTGTTTTTGGAAGCTGCCATTTGTTGTCAATAATCATAAAATGGTGATGAAACATTTGGGACCAGGCATCAAAAGTTTATGCGCATATTTTTTTAACAATGCCAAAAACACTAAACATGCACAGTCTTGCTTTCAACTTGATGATTTGTAAAAGCGATGAAAAAAAAAAATGTATGAAGAAAATTAATTTGCACGTATAGGTAAACCACGTCCAAGCTCAATGACTGAATTAAGTTTTGTGAAACCATATGATAGTTCAGTGAAAAAAGACGTCTTTGAGGAACGAAAAAAGACGGTTCTGTTGCCTGGTTCTCCTCCGGAAATTGCATACGCCCCTCCACAAAGAAATTACTACGAAGGTAGATCCAGCGAACCTATCCACAATGCCAATACGATTGGTACCGAAACGAAGAAAATTGTACGAATGGACGAATCGACCGAAAATACAAGACGGATTTTCACTGTCCAACAGACCAGTCGAGTTATCAAGTTTAGGGACGAACAAAGTGAATCGTCCAAACAGAAAAACTATTTCCAAGTTCCTACCCCAACGAAATTCGTTCAAGGCAATTTCACTGAGTCGGATTATGAGACTGATGTTGATTCGACCAGAATCAAATCACGTTGGACACCGGCCGACAGTGATACCGAAGAACCACGATACAGGACAGTGCAACCACCAAAACCCAGATCGAAACCGAGCGAGAAAAAACCCGTGCCGATAATCACCATGCCGAGCGAATCAGAAACCGATACTGAAAAGAGATTCAGATGCAGTCAATACGAGGAACAAATTTTAAAGCCAGGATCACCGCCTCAGTATGGATATATCAAAGGACATGATATTAAACAAGATGCAAATCGTAAGATATCATTTTCTATCATTATTATCATTTTGTAATCATTTTTCTTATTAGCCACGGATTCTAAGGTCTGATGTTAAGGTGGGATGTACAATACAATAGAGTATTTTTCCAATGATAATTAATTATATTCCTTTCTACATTATATTACTAATTAAAACATTAATCTTTAACTAATTCATTTTACAATACCATTTTTTGAATTATTTTATGTAAATTCGCAAATTAGGGTTTAGTTTATTTCTTAAAATATAAAATAGTTTCATAAACTTGAATATTTGAGATATTTCATTTTAAACTATTGTAAAAACGTATGCTTTGGATTTCTGTATATAAAATTGTATCTAATTTTTAAAATGAATATTGAGAATTACAAACAAGAACTATTTTTTAAAATAGCATGTCCCACCTTAAAAATATAATTGAAAAACATGAAGTCATGAAAATGCTGATAAAAAAATTCTTGAATTTTATCATGGACTTTAAATTCCGACGCATAAATATAATTTTTTGTATTATAAATTCATAAAGTTTAAATTTGGTTTTTCATTTCCACACATCATTTCATTTCACCCCTCTAGACTTGGCGACAAAACACATGAGTGACATGACAACCAGCTTCAAATCAAAATCCGAAAGATTTGTTCAAGACATCCAGTCAGATCTACAGAAAAAGAACAAACCAATCTTAAAACAATCATCTGGTGATGTAACAATTAGGAACGGTAACAAATCACAAACATACCGGGAAGAATCACGAGATGTTCAGTATGGTAAATTTCACCAACTTTTCTTCTTATTTTTAATGTTTAAGTTTTTTTACGTTATATGCTTTAAAGTAGTCATAAAAATGTATATGTCTACAACTTTCTTCGATTTATTGGATAAACGTCACACAATGAAGCGATGCCTACGCAAAAATTTCATTAATAAATCACTTTCAATTGGATAAATGGATAAAAATTAAAAACAATTTTAAACATTATGAAAATTAATTTTCATTAATTTTACTTTGTCAAATATATAGCTTTAACAAGGATATAATTTTGGTACGTGAAATGAATTCAAATCAAAGATGAAAACACCTCACTTGAATTATAATCGTGTTCATTAATCATTTCGTTATCTGATCATTTTCATTGCACTTAACTTAGGAACCAAACACATTGATCCAGAAACTGGATTGATCTACTTCAAGTATGATTTTGGATACGAATTCGGAATCGTACTGCCTGGTGAAGGGAAAAAATCGGCATACAGCAATACGAAGTTAACCCAAGGACATCAGCGTCGAGCTAGCGACATTGATGTGCCAATAATTCACGAATTTTCAACGAAAAAAGAAAACGGTTTCACTCGGTCGACACCGCTTTCGGCACCCTCTACCTTGAATCGTCGAAATTTGTACAAACCCAAACAGTACGGGGGGATGTCAAAGTCTGTCAAATGGGAGCAGACTTCTGAAAGCGAGTTCTCAGAATTCGAGGACGTTCGCGGAAAAAAGCACCAGCAGGGTTATTCCGCGCCTCCGAATTTGCTAATCCCTGTAACGTCGCCCAAGTGGGACCAAACAACGTCAACTCCGGTCTCATTGAGCCCGAGTTTCCCAAGTTTGAGTCCGCGTCCTAGCAGTGTTTGTACCGGGCCACCAAGCAACATTGAATCCACAGGTATTCATCCATCCAAGGGATATCATTCGGCATCAGCGCTAGCTCGACAGTTTTGCTTCGCAGGCTTTAATTATGCTTGTTACGTTTTGTTAGTTTATTTTGAACAGCTCAACTGTGATTGCTTTATTCGTCTAGTTGAATATAGTCTTTTATCTTTTAGGTACCAGCCACACCAAGGTTGCAACAATTCAAATAGAACAATTCAAATCAATCGAATAAAAATTTTTATCAACAAACACAAAGTGAAAACAGTAAAAATACAAAATACAAAATACTAATATTTATTTGTTTTTGATCAACACTGAATTCGTTTTGTTTACATTTTGTGGATTTTAAATTTTTATACTTTAAAAAAGTAACTTTTTATTGTAATTTTTCTAAACTCTAAATTTTGATTGCTGTGCAATTAAAATACACTTTTTTAACTTTTTTAAAAAGTGTTTAAACATCAATTCAGGTATATAAAATATAAAAAAGAAATTTGTTTATTGTCACAGTGAAATTATTGTTACAATAATTTATTGATAGTTACAACAATTGTTTTATCTTGAAATTCACATGAATCATACTGAATACAACTCGTAAACTACTTTACACAGCAATTTTTTCGATAACATTATTAAAACTGTAAATATGAGTTGTATAAATTGATTTACTAATTTTGCAAGGTAGCAAAAAAGTAAATTATATAATGATTGAGCAATTCAAGCAACTGAAAAATTAACGACAATTAACTTCATGACGCTAAAATGAAATTTAAGGTGGCGTCATGTGTGATTATTTTTTAGTTGTTCTACTTCATTTTTTGGCGTCTTACTATTTTATTCCTTTGTAACTATAAATTTTGTTACAACTGTCTGATTTTCAGCTTAAACGTTGTCTCGGTAGTACTTATGGTATTTGTGAGACATATAGTTATAACTTTTCTTGCCGAAGTTGCCTTTTCCAGAATATTTAAGTAATCAGTTGTACTTTCCGCAGGTTCACCATGGCCGTCTGATAACGGTGTTCATGCTGAGAAAGAAATCATACAACCGTACCTTGATGTCCATCCTAAAAAAGCTCCTTTATTCATTACAGTAAGTTAAAGGATACAAATCGAACTTTGAATTTTAAAATAATTCAATTGCACTATTAATTGACTTTTAATTTTATAGCCGCTTCGTGATATAGCTTCAATAAATGGACAATCAGCGCGCTTTGAATGTATCGTGCAAGCTGAACCACAGCCGAATATCATTTGGGCCAAAAATGGCAGAATATTGGAAAATTCTGAAGATTGTGAAATTCAATACAGGAATGGCGTTTGTCGACTTACTTTGCTTCGAACATATCCAGGTATAGATCTTTTAAAATGTTTTGCTTATATTATTGAAATGACAACATTATAAATAGTTGGTCTAAATTTAAAGAGTTTAATAGTGAAACCATTTTAATGTATTTTTAGATGATGCCGGCACATATGCATGCACAGCAACAAACAGTTTAGGATCGAGTACGACATCTGCGACATTGGCAGTCCCAGGTAACAGAAGATCATTATATGGAGTATGAAGGGATAAGAATTTAACTGGTGAAGGTGCATAAAAACTACTTGCTAGCACGAAGGTGATGGGAAATTGGCGGTATCGCTTGAAACTGTGTTGAATAACTTTTGAAATATCAGCGAAATCGCAGACTATTCACTCATCAATATATTCCTCGCATCATCAGAAAGTTCCAACTCAATTAGCATAATTCATGACCAAAAATTATTTTAATTTTTACCATAACGCATTTGAAGGAAATTGAATCTTGAATAAAAAGTTAAAAAGTTACAGTTGGAAACTCTGAGTAATACTCTGAAGTTATTTTTGCGTGTAGTAGAAACAAAAAATTCATGCAAGTTTCTGTATGCATTTTTGAAGATTATTTAAGAACGTTTTACGTCTGGCTGTTGAGTCAACTTTGTATTACTGCTTTAAGATATCGAATTCCTATTATCAAAACCTATTTGTACATATTAAGTAAGTTATGTACACATTGATACATGTGCATTTCCGTTTCATTATTGTTTCAATTTGCGATCAAAAAAAAAAAGAAGAACAAATGAAAAGTCGTGTCAATGCATAATTCAAAACTTTTCTCTACATTTCTACAAACGTTTCTTTTTTTGCAACTCTAGTCATTGTTATGTTATAATTGTATAATTTGTTGACGAATTCTGCTTATGTTATACATACATTAAAAACATGATATTAGTTAGGCGGTGTTTGAAAAAATTTTCAAAAATCATGTTGATATTTTGTTTACCCAAACCTAACGATCTGTCAATTTGATATTACAAAAAAAGCTATATACGTTTCTTTGCTTTTTATGTTTTGTTAATATATTTAGTCAACTTTTTTATAAATAAAATTGAAAAACGACAATATATCAAAACAATGTGTGTTGAATTGACATTATTGGTAGTTTTTGAGGTAATCAGAATTGTTATTCATAAATGATAATATCTTGGATGAAATGAGGAAAATCGAGAAATTTGATTGTGGTATAGTCGGTTATTATTAACATTGCTTACAAGGCTTGGTGTACCGAAGTTTAAAAAAATGCAATAAATAATGCACGAAATGTATATTGTCACGTAGAATATAATGAACAAATGTATTCTTTTCATACAATTGTCACAGCTCTTATACTTATTACATCAGCAAAATACACTATGGATTATTATGTGTAAATAAATGTGTGCATCCTTTGAAACGCTCTGTCTAAACCGGTGTTTCTTCTATCTTCCTTCTTCGTTCTTCTACTCTTTCTCTTGCTGAATGATTAACGATGTATATTTTCAAATACAATAAAATTCAACTTAAATTCTTCATCGGATATTTGTTACCTTAAAAAATTTCAATTTAAACTTTGTAAAAAATCATTTTTAATATTTTGAAATTTGTTTATTATACATTGAAGAATTTTCATATAAAACCATCGATTCGATTCTTATACCAGAGGAAACTACGTCATCAAACAATCCTGGTATAATCGACAAATAAAGATTTATGATCAACATATCAAAGGTATAGTTATGCTGAAAACTAACGAAAAAATTGAATTTGATGGTGACATTTTTTATGTTTATTTATTGGAAATTACTGTGACAAACATAACTGATTTTGACTGCACGCACACTAACTGGTACTAATAAATTTGTAACTCTGGCTTTATGGTTCTGTTTTGTTCATAATGATGATAATAAATGCAATTTATATATAATTTCTAACAAGAGGGAATGTCTAACAAAACTATAACAACTTATTTTATAGCATTGAATTACTAAATAAAATGTCTTATATTAATTTAATTTGATGCTTTTATTGAATTTTTTGCTCTGACACAATCATACAATAGATATGAATGCGTATAAAACACAATATTTTTTATTATTGAATTTGTTGTTACTGCGATAGGTATATGTGATAAAAATCTTATATGGAATTTCCCCAAGAGAGAAAATTTTCTTTTTTTTAATTAGCTTGAAGAATAAGATAAATAATATCTTAACGCGTGAAAATTACAGATTTGAAAATTCAGTTTCCTGTCAAGAAACAGGAATTTCACTTTTTCTTTTACCCAGCGAATGAAAGAATTTTTTGTAAAAGTCCCTAAGGCACGGATGAGTGAAATTTTTATTTAAGTTTGCGTGAGAAATAAAAAAAAAACTTCCTCTAGTCTATTTATTATTTTTATTTTTACCCTTGAATGATGGTAAATATTGCAAATTTGTGTTCGCATTATGAGACAAACACAAAAATTCGTATAAAAAATTGCGAGGTTAAATAAGAACGATATAGACAGCTGCTGGTGGAGCATAAAAATAGACTGTAACGTAATCTGAAAGTAGTTCGAAAAGAATTACATGACTTACTATAAATAAAATAAAGAACGATTCATTTTTCAGCTGTAGTCATACCCAAAGATTCGTCGATTGCGTTAATATTAGCCCAGTCGCTTCTTTAACAATTTGTTAAGAATTAATTATTCGGCACTGAATAATGCTCGGTCAAATAGTGAGACTTTTGGCAATACTATACGCTAACTTTCGGAATAGCTACGGAAATAACTGATTTATATTTATACCCCTCTAGCATATTTTTGAGATGATTTGGAAGTGTTTGATTTTGATTATTTTTCATTATGATATTTCTTCATCAAATCTTATGATATTTTCCGAAGATTTTTCATTGAAATTTCAGACTCTTCCTAAGTGACGATTTATATATGGCTACATAAACGTCAACCTATATGTAATATTAATGTTGTCTTACATGATCATAAATGTCCTATGTATGGCACATATTTGATTCCGTACATGTTTCATATATAAAAAATAAATCTCGCATAAATATGTGTATAAATAAACCATATAAAAATCAAATATTCATAAATGGCAATAAAAACAACATATAGGTGCCATTTATGGTGTCATATATACATCTGCACTTGGGTATTAAGTTGTTTTTACGAATTCAGCATGGTAAGCTGCACAAAATTTATGGTTGAAAAACAAAAGTCGGAAAATATGCTAAAACCAATGTATACCTACATACATGATGCGTGTAACAATACTATAAATAAAGTCGTTCGGATCTATTGTAGTCAATAATAATATTCTTAACATGCCAAAATGTTATTTTTTAATTTTGCATATTTTCTATCATATGAGTCAAACTATGTTTAGTTGTTTGCAACATTGTATGTAACATCAGTTACTTTTTTTTTTTACTTTATGACTCAGTAGGGGAGATGGTGTGAAAGTTGCTGGATAAAAAGACATCAACACACCCTTAAAAGTCTCTGGGGGTTATCAACACGTGGTGGTAATCTAAAATAGAATACATCTTTAACGTGTCAAAAATGGACACAAACGAATTCTACGTATACGAAAACAAACTCAAAAAATATAATTACTTTTTCTTATCCAGATGGTCTACAATTTTACATTCGAATCCTAGACAAACTATCTATTCAACGAAAAGTAAACAGACAGATGGATTATATCCCATTGCCTATTGTTCATACGTTTACACAACATGTTGAAAATCGTTTTTATTTTAATATTATAAGACAGAAGAGCGAACGTTTTTTCGTTTATACGAGCGGATGGAACCTTTATTAAAGACGCTGTTTTACATTGAAAACTTAATTTTTATCAACAGATAAAAATTTTATTGCAAAAAAGGACTTTTATAAGAATTTTTAACGAACAAAAATACAAATTCACAGAAAGAAAGTTAATAAAAATGTACCTTTAATGTTCGGTAAGAAATGAGATAATATTTCATTTTTTGATCAAAATTGTTGTATGTTGGTTACTACTATGTAGACTTTTGGCAAGCATTAAAATTCACTTTTGTAAATACAACAAGATAGTGCCTCTGGTCAAGATTTTAAAACAAACAAATAAACGTAGGAACAAATGTAATAATGTGAATTTTATTTGATCTTTATGAATTTGTACCATTTTTAAAATTTTTGACAAATTACTGCGTTCTTGAGTTTGATTCAAAGCTTGAAAAATTTTCCACTAGGAAAAAAATATTTTGAACAAAAATCTATTTGAAAATATGAAATTTGAGCTTTGAATGAGAAATGAATAAGTGGTTTTCAATTTTTTGCTGCCACAGTATGGCTTTAGATTGATCTATGTATTTTTTTAATATCGTCAAAAGATTTATCAACAAGCATTATAATTTATTGCCAGTTTTTTTTATAACTAGAGGAAGAATCGGATTGATTTTGAAAGAATCATACGAATTCCAGTGTCAAATTTTATTTCCCAGTCGTATAACTAAAAGATTGAATCATTAGTTTAGAAGCTTGCTATTCCTTGCCAGCCGAAAATAGCTAGCATCGCCATGTTCCACCTTGGCGAAGGGTGATGATTCATTCGACCTACCTTTTAACAAATATTGTATAAACATACAACTAACATTCCAAAAATAAGAGTGAAAGTATTGGAATTAGTTGCTCCGATGTCGAACATGTTGAACAATTATCAAAAAACGACTTGCGAGTCAATTTCATCTTGTTTTCATTGCAAGTGACCTACTTGAACAAAACGTGGAAAATGTTTGTACATGCAATGTCAGGTATAACGGGTTAATTACGAAATCGTAATTCGTAATACGAAACCAAATGCAACGTACACAAGTTAAAACCACACTTTAGCAGTTTTGTTTGGATTTACGTTCTGTCGGCTTCTGTTCCCATTCGTTGAGCTAAATTCTAGTTCCAAATTCTGAGTAAAAGGGATATTTCTGCCTTCATGAATGAACTGATCTATTGCAATTATTTTTCAATTCAACTATGTCAATGGTTAATTGCAAAAACTATAATTTTAATTAAAAATTTTAAACTGTTGGAAAAATTGGTTTGTTAATAAATTGCGAAAGACAGTATATTCTAAATGAATGGATGTAGAATGACTGAAAAAAAATTACAGATGATACAATAGATTACGGTAAGAAAGTGTCTGAGGAAGAAACATGCACTTGATGTAGGCGGCCGGACTTTTGAGCGACCGCAGAAAAAAATCTGTAACGTCTATGTCACAACCGAACGTGTACCTGCATTGTCACCCATTCGCTGCAGCGTGAAGATTGAAATCTAAGAATGAATAAGTCTTGAGTTTGTGCATTTAATTAGTATTAAATTACTTAATTCATATAAGCATGGAGAAGTACAAACTTGTTGGATTGTTTTCATTGACTCGAACGGAAAATTATTAACGGTTTTGTTGAGTTTTTTTATCATCTACGTGATTGTACAGTGAATTTGTATAATGAAAAAAAAAAAAAATAGATTATATGAAGGCATCATAAATTTTGTCCGAGTTTATTTTGATCACAGCTCGATGCCTGAAAACACGTTGTACATATTTGAAAAACGGATTTCCTTAACTTATAAAAATTTGAAGCAAAAATGTTTAAGAATTTTTGTTGATCAAATTTTTATTTTCAATTTCTTACTCACATTTTTATTTTCATTTAGAAAACAAGCAAAAGGCCGAGTTATACATGCCAAATATTAATAACTTGATTCAAATTAATGCCTCTCAAGGTAATAGTAAAAATAAGAAAATATATTTTTCGAACGTACCAAAAAAGTTTCGATCTTATAGGCAAAATTTATTTCATCGTTGTTAGTGAAACGATAAGTATCATGATTGATGCTGTATTACATAAAAATATGTAATATTAGCGTTTGTTATTTTTTAAGGTCAAAAATTGGATGTGCGCAATAAAGCGAATTTCTTATTAAAGTATAAACGAGAATTGACTGTATATTACTTTTGAATCACTTCTGACGATGAAGAAATGGATATTTTTGTCGCGTGCTCGGCGCGTTAAGCCCGCAACGTTCCCCACCCGGATGGTTTGCATCCCGGCGCCCGAGCGATCTTCAAGATCCCGCTACCGGCTCACTCGTAATTTGCTATTCGACCGACGTCTTGGTTCAGAAAGTCTCGGGGATACTCCGGTACGACGACTCGACTTCTGCCGAATGAATCCGTGGCAGGTGTCTGTACGGATTTGTAAACGATGTATTATAAAGTAACGTAAAAAAATAATTAAAAAAAATAAAAAAAAAGACAGAAAGAAAAGAAAACGAATCGCGAAGCTCGAAATAAGTTGAAAAAGAAATCGAGGTCTCTAAGTGTGAGGTCTAAAAGTGTTATTGTGCTGAAAGTGCGCGAAATTGTGAATTCAAATTTAATTGGATTGTATGCCTGATCAACCATGAGGCGACAACAGTCGCAGCAGTCGCAGCAGCAGCAGCAGCAGTCTCAACAGACTGTTATGCAGCAACAACAACAGTATATGCAGCAAAGAACTGAAAGGCAAATTACAACACAACAAATCACCAGTCAACAGAGAGGTCTGTCATCCTCCATCATCGTTTGGGGTTTTTTTTTGCAGTGAAACTAAAAAAATCTGGAGATACAAAAATAAAATCCAATCAGAAAGTAAAAATTGGTAAAAATAAATTTAAAAACGACCATAATTGCTTTGATGGTTAATTAATTTATTAATTATTTTAATCGAGGTTACATTAATTATTATGGTTCTAAAAGAATAGAATGAACAGCGATTTTGATTTGGAGATTGTATTTGTATGTTTCGCAGCCATTGAAATAGTGAAAAATCTGGATTTTGTTATTCAAATATTTTTTTATTTAAATTTATAGTTGGAAATGACTTCCATCCCTTCCATTGTTTAAAATATGTATCACCATAAATCATTACCCCCTCTCCTTCATCTATTCTGCTATAATTACGTCACAATAACCCACTTCCTACCCTCAATGTAAACCATTTTAAGTGGGAAATATGATAGGAAATGTTTTGATTAAGTTTGTTTAATACTGTTTTTTAAATAAACAACTATTTAGGTCTATAAATAAATTAAACTATATTTCATCGATAAATTGTTGTCATCATCATTTTATTTCTGGTCAAAATTTTTTTAAATTTTGCGTAAAAATAAAAGCTGAAAAAGCGATGATAGACAAGTTCAGTATGATGTTTCTCAAATTTTGATATTTTCGTTTTATTTTTTAAAACTGAAACTTTTTTGCCACCCTTTATATATCACCAAAAGGTTCAATATAGACTTTAAATTTAATTTGCATATGTTATTTGAAATTTTACAGTTGTTATTTATCCATGAAATAGTTTTTTTACATATTTCTTGTTTGTAATATTTTTTGCTTATGGGTTTAAAATGATAAGAATTCATATTTATGGACAATTTTGTTATTCATACATTTGTAGAAAAGTAATAAAATTTCATCTGATCGATAACAACAATTTCTAATTAACTACTGTAGTATACGAATTCAGATAACTTTTTCAGCTACTCTCAATCTAGAACGCAACAATTACTACAAATACTTTTACCAGACTAATAGAGTGGTTTTTAGCAATCGCATAGTTTTTGCCCAACATAGAAAAGTAGAAATCAATTATTAGAAAAAATTGACAGTAATGCTCGTTCGTTGAAATTAAATCATTTAGGATAGCAGCCTAGTTAGCGTAGGTGAGACCATTAGCTTAACAATCTGCGTGTTTAAAGAGCTTTGTTCACGGTATCCATGACCGTGGAAGAACGGTCTAAACGCACTCGAGCGTCCTTAGGATGATAACTGTATGGAATTATTTTTCATGTTAATTTAATTTAGGTAAAAAAAGTTTCATTAATCTATTCAACATATTTAACAATCATTAAAAAATAAATAAGTTTAAATTTCCTAAAATTTGACCTCAGTTTCATTTTTACGCTGTACGTTTTGAGAAAAATAACTTGATGGACGAATTTTTCGTTTCGCGGTAAAAAAACTGATTTTGTACTATTTTTTAAATACATCCGTACGATAATGAATGTATTATTTTAAATAGTTTTTTATGTGGGTGGAAGAAAATCAGGACGTTGTACTCGAACTTCTTCATATAGGGATATACTGAAGACAGGTCAATGACAGATGTCGTTTGTATACATTCGTAAGTCTGACAAACGTGTGAGAATTTTTTTTCGGATGTTAACTTGAATTTAAATTCGGAATACGAATTGCGTGAAACAAATTGAAATTATTGTTATTGTAAACCAAACTTAATTTTTTTAAACTTTGCTATATTTATACTGAATTGTAATTGACTAAAATTAATTGGTAATCATTAATTCAAATCATTGTTTAAAGTTTACTATATTAAAATTGTTTTAAAAATATCATAAATTTTTGTAAATGTACTAAAAAGTACAAAATGATTATTCTCGGGTTTCTTCAAAAAATGATTTAACTGAAGTGAATCAGTGAATCTAAAATAAAACGATAGAATCCCGCAGTTATTTACTCATCTAGCTGAGCTGATGCTGGTTTTTAAATAATTTTCCAAATGTTTTCACCAGACACGTTTAAAAATGTGTCATGTTTTCCGCTTTAAAAACTCAACATCGTACATAATACATCCTGTCTGATTTAACACTTTTCACTTTCATTATTATTTTCTCTTCTTGGCTATTTCTGACAATATTTTCGATGGAAATAGATTTTTAACATCTTGGAATTTTGTTCTTACTTACACCCACACTTTTAGGATTATGGTTTCCGGGTGTTTTTGATTGATTAATAAAATGAACGCAGACAGAGTTATTACTTTTCTAACACCAATTTTTGTTATCTGTTGTAT
This sequence comes from Trissolcus basalis, assembly GCA_025266255.1. Lineage (NCBI taxonomy): Eukaryota > Metazoa > Arthropoda > Insecta > Hymenoptera > Scelionidae > Trissolcus > Trissolcus basalis. The sequence continues at coordinate 52,658 of JAAMPD010000187.1, forward strand.
ATTCTATTAATAAATAGAGCTTCCAAATCTATACACTGTTCGGCTATTTTTTACTTAAAAAATAATCGCATAATGCAAAAAATTATAATGGTTCGAATATGATTCAACAAAAATAAATGTTATTTTTTTATCAATGCCCATTTGTATTGTTTTAGTATTAAAGAAGAGTATAATAGCTGCGATCAAGATTTAAAACGAGACCATTGTGTCAAATTACTTAATTGGCACTTGTTGCTTCGCTTTAAAAATTTTTATATACCAATAATATAACGCCTAAATGTATGCACAAAATTAGCTCCAATGTCTGCAGACCAACTGCAAAATTTTAACTGATAATATTTACTGTCTTTCTCAATCTTTTTAAAAGAATGAGAAGAAAATAAAGGTTAGAAATATATTTTTGTAGAATGTTTTCATGTCACAGTTGATTAATGCTGGGTCCATTTAAAAAAAAAAAGAACAACTAATTCAAACTAGTTTAAAGTTTGTAACAACAAAAATGAAAAATCTTGAAATAACAAAACTTTTAATATTTTCAAAAGTGAAAATCATCTTATGAATAAGTTCATTTGATTTGTCCGTAGGCAATAATCGTAAGACGATGTGTAATTATTTATTAATATACATCACACTTTGTTATTGAATTCTCATGCATTGAGATGATGCCTCTTCCGTTACCGTAACAAATGTATGCTCCAGTCGTTAACATAAGTGAGGTTGAATTTCACGCATAGTGCTCAACGAATTAATTTTCTTGTCTTTAATCGCACTGATTTTTTTTTTTCTTGAATGGAGCCTTAAAACTTCATCAAGTTTAATTCTCAGTATTTTGTTCATTTTAAAAGGGGTGTAATTAAAAACTTGTCTACGTTGTGATTTTGATTACTCATTTCAAATTATCTCGGTACACAAATCTTGGCCTTGAAGATCTGTAATAATTTCCCATTGAAATTATTCTCATCCTCTATATTATGACAACCAAATATTCATGGCATTTTCCCAGGTTTATTAATTCGCTGGAACCGTTGTAAATAATAATACCTGCTCTATTAATACACCCTATCGCATCATTTGTACTGCTCAAAATACGTGTATGACACACTTACTATTTGTAAAGTCCCACAATCAAACTTTGTTACGAATTTCTCCCGTTGCGAATTTCTCCAGACTTTAAATATCAACATTTATTTTCTGAAAGTATTTTAATTTTACTGTTCATTTGTTTTCATCTTTTTATTCTCTCGTCTTTTCTTTGATAATTCATAACAATTTTGTAATAACAATTAATTAGCAAATTAATTAATTGAGTCGTTCAATTGACAAATTAGACCAATAAATAATGATGCAAGACAAAATAAGTGAATTACTTATGGTAAATAAATTTAACGATTTTTGTATCTTCATTGAAGAAATGTTGTTACTTGGTTTGTGTGAGCGGCAATGACAACGCATTAGGTGAATTGAGTGGAGTAAAATGAACGACGTTACAAGAAAAGAAGAAAGAAAAAGATACAAGAACGTGCGAAGCCGAGTGAGACGACTGTACGTTGTAGTGCTGAGCGTTGAGTAAAGATAGTTTGCTCCAAAAATGGGTCCCAGTAACGCGATCCCATCGCACGAAAATAGTCTCCTCAGTGGTGGTCGATGTTGTTCCGCTGGTAGAAAAATATCATCGCAATATATACCCACTGTTACATTTGCCCATCATTTCACCGGTTTCTAATAAATTATATTCTAAGCTACGTCATTGACGACAATTTTACAATCAATTTTGGGCTGCTGACTTCAAACTATTTTGCAATACCTTTGCTATGTTTTGTTTAAATATATACCTCTCAGAAAATTCCTAATAAGAATTTTTCTGATGACATATTTTCCGTTATGTTATATTTTGTAACTCGTTAAACAAAATTTATATTTTCAACATTGCGCAAGAAAACAACATTGTTTTCAGGATGAAAAAATGTAATGAAGAGTAAATATTTTTTTTTTACATCAAAATGTTAATTTTACGTGCAAGAAAATTTTAAAAACAATTTATAAAGAAATAACTTTGATAAATTGAAATTTAATAAATGATCACATGCGAAAATACTTCCGTATTAAAATTACATCGGTTGACTGACCGTCAATTTTTTGTTCTGATTCCAGTGCAAGGCGAGATAGTGATGCAGACAACGCCTACGATACCTGCGTAAGTTATATTCAACGGCAATTACGAAGTCTTTATAAGTTCTGTTATCATTCAGACCAAAGGATAAAATTTCACTTCAACATATCAGCTCATGAAATATTGATTAGTTCGATATTATTCCATCCCAAAAATAAATTTACAAACAGTTTCTATTTTCTGTAGTTTAAAATTGTTCATTTACAATTTCTAATGGTTGCTTTCAAATTCAATTATTTAATTTTATTTATAAAATAACAAATTCAAGCGAATACAAGAAAATAGTGAATAAATAGAAGATCAAAAATTTAACCAAGATTTAAAATTTTCAGGTTTAGCGGTCGACCAGGTGATCCATCGCCTCCAGTCTTTGAACAAATTTTTGAAAATGCGAGATTCGCGCAAGGTGGAAATGCCATATTTGAGGGGCGCGTTCGTGGAAATCCTAAGCCAACAGTCACGTGGACCCACAAGGGTCAGCCTCTTTTTGCAAGCAACAAAGTTCGAATGTCATACGACGATAGGACAGGAGTTGTCAAGCTTCAGATCAATCAGATAGGTCCTGGCGATGAAGGAGAATACACTTGCAGTGCAAAAAATCAATATGGTCAGTGAATTATTATGAAAAACATAATAATATGTATTTTGCTATTCTAGCAAAATAATAAGTATGAATGATTTGTTTCAGGCGAAGGAATATGCTCAGTGTACATTCAACCTGAAGGTTTTGGTTCACAACCCCAGCGACAGATGGGTTACAGACAAGAAATGGCGCAATCTTTCCAAACGACTGAACAAAAATCCGGAGGACAATCTTTCAAACAACGTTACCAGCAGCAATCCGTTGAACGTAAAAATTACGTCAATGGATCTTCCTCAGAAGATTTCAAAGTAATTATCATCATCTTCAGTACTTATTATTTTTGTTTTAATTTTAATTTTCGATAAAATAAAATAAAAAGAATAACGTTTTTGAATTTAATACAGAATAATCGAAAAAATATGTTCTGATGATTGATGTTTTTTGCTATCAACAGGTGGATACTTTTGAATACAGAATTTTGCGAGAAACTGAATACCGCGAGTCTGTAACTCGTAGATACGTCGGAGAAAGTGATTCGCAAATCTCAACATCCGTAGATCGAAGCCTAGGGCCAGTTGCACCTCCTCAGATCACACAAAAGCCGCGAAGTTCAAAGTTATTGGAAGGATCGGACGCGATTTTCAGTGCGAAGGTATCTGGAAACCCAAAGCCGCGCGTGACGTGGTTCAAGAACGGCCAGAGGATAAGCACGAACGAGAAATTTGAGATGACTCGTTCGAACCAGCAGGCAACTATGAAGATTAAGAACGTTGCGGCCAACGACACCGGTCATTATTCCCTGTTGGTTGAGAATCCGCAGGGTTGCACGGTCAGCTCTGCCTACTTGGCAGTGGAGGCCGGCGACCAGGTTGATAATGTGGTGCCAAGTTCGATGCACCAGCAGCTCACGATGAAGGCTTCGCACATGGAAGTGATAACTCAGGATTACAACTCAGGCGTGACAAAGGAGATTGAGGAAAGGGAAAAGGTCCTCGCACCCAACTTTATCCGCACTTGCACCGATCGCGATGTCACCGAAGGAAAGATGACGAGATTCGACTGTCGCGTTACCGGTCGACCTTACCCGGAGGTGACCTGGTACATCAACAGCTACCCGGTTACCAACGATTCGACTCACAAAGTTTTGGTCAACGAGTCTGGAAGCAACTCTCTGATGATTACAAATGTTAGCCGATCGGATTCTGGCGTTGTAACTTGCGTTGCCAGAAACAAAGCTGGAGAGACATCGTTCCAATGTAATTTGAATGTCATCGAGAAGGAACAAGTTGTTGCACCGAAATTTGTCGAACGATTCACAACGACAAGTGTCAAGGAAGGCGAACCGGTTGTGTTCACAGCAAGAGCAGTTGGTACGCCAGCTCCACGAATCACTTGGCAGAAGGTATTATGATTTCACTGTTTGATTTTTTACTCTCTAAAACTCGTGTAAAATCTTAGATCTACTTAAATTACATATAAAATATTGTATCAGATTTGAATTTTGTAAAAGTTCAAGAATCTTGAGGAGGATGGGTTTTTATTTTACGTTCATATTTATTCATTACAGGATGGAATTGCGATATCGCCCGGCCCCGACGTGCGTATATCGACGGATGGCAGTGGAGCCTCAACACTAGACATACCAAGAGCAACATTTACGGACGCTGCTTGGTACCAATGTACGGCGCAAAATACAGCTGGCTCCACTGCCACTCGAGCCCGACTTTTTGTTGAAACACCTAAAGGCCCGACACCGGAGCCAAGACGTTTACATTTACCTCGACCTACGAAAATCATCGAACCAGAGTAATTATCATCCTGGCATTATTTCATTGAAAAATATTTTCTTTTTTCAATGTTTTGTTTTCAATTCAGTTCTCAAAAATATTGTTTCGTTGTTGTAAATTATATAAAAAAACTTTTTTTACAGACCATCACCTGGCCCAGAAGTTATATATCTCAAACATATCGAACGAGCAAAGCCTTATGCACGTCCTCAAGAGGAGGATCGAATCTATCCACCTCCTCGATTCATTGTACCATTACGAGATGCCAGCCAAATTGAAGGCGGACGTGTACACTTCGAAGCCAGAATCGAACCGGTAGGAGATTCTACGATGAAAGTAGAATGGTTTGTCAATGGCAGAGCTTTAGATGCAAGTAAGTACTATTTTTTTTTTTTTTTTTTCAAATTTCATATCTCAGAAATCAAAGCTATGAGAAAATAATTTTCAAATTGAACTATCAACCGAAAATTAAAAATGTTTTTTTTTGTCAGGCTCACGAGCTACTTCTGTCTTCCGTTTTGGATTCATTTCTTTAGATTTGATCAGCATTGTCTTACATGACAGCGGTGAATACGTCTGTCGAATAAGCAATGCTGCAGGAGTAGCTGAATCCCGTGCCAATCTCAGCGTGACACGTAAGTGCAAATAGAAAATTGTCTTACATTTGTCATACTGTCAATTTATTTCAATTAATACAATGTTCTATTGATTTTTAGCTCGTGCCACAATCGAACAAACGAGCCAACACCCCGACAGTCTCCGATATATTCAGCAGCTTGAGGATTACAGCAAGTACCAAAGGCAGGAGAGCGTGGAGGAGACATCTTCACAGCGACCAGTCTTCATCCGGCCACTCCAAGATCAAGGTGAACTGCAGGAAGGACGCAATGCTCATTTTGAAGCACAGCTCGTTCCTGTCAGTGACCCGACGATGAGAGTTGAGTGGTCTAAGGATGGAAGACCTATTACAGCGAGTAAGTTTTTTAACTTGTAAAAATAAAAATACATAAATTAAATTTTGAGAAATACTAAACATTAACTTGTTCTGTAGGTTCAAGAATAACAACCATCTTCAACTTCGGATACGTCTCACTTAACATTTTGCACCTACGGGCTGAAGATGCTGGAACTTATACAGTTCGCGCTGTAAATCGCTTGGGAGATGCCATCAGCTCCGCGTCTCTTCGTGTCTTTGGTATTTGTTTGATTAAAAAAAAGTTTTTTATATTTATTATGATTAGCTTCCTAATCAACAGATTGAAATGATAATTGTTACATTTTAGCACGTACTAGCGTTACTGGAGATCTAGGAATACCTGAGCAGCAGAGGTATATCGAAGCTGCCGAGGAGTTGGAAGCTTATCAACACGCTGCACACAAAAACTATGTAAAAGAACAACCAGAAATGATGATCCCACCGGAATTCAAATCACCCATCAAAGATCAAATTAATATTCGCGAGGGCGGATTTGCTCATTACGAGGCTAGACTAGAACCAATTGGCGACTCAAACCTTCATGTCGAATGGCTTAAAGATGGTCGCCCCGTTGAAGCTAGTACGTCTCCTTTTTTAACTTTCATTTTTTATAAATAAAATCATCTCAATTAATTAAAGTTACTTATTACTTTGATTAATTAATAAAACCAATTAAATTAAACAGTGTCTTTTGGGAGTTTTATATAATATAAACTATTCATTTCTACAGGTTCACGTATAACTACCTTCTTTAATTTCGGTTACGTTGCATTAACGATAAAATATGTAACCATTCACGATGTCGGTATTTACACTTGCCGTGCTTACAACCGAGCTGGTGAAGCTCACCGAGTGCTCAACTAAGTGTGATCAGCAAGGACGATATTATATACGACAGTCAACATCCATCAGGATTACAGAAAATTCAATCACTAGAAGATTCTTCTCGCTACACAAGGAGAACTGAAGAAGAAGTAAGAACGACCCAACCGCCACGATTTTTGGGTCCACTAAAAGGAACAAACAAAATAGTTGAAGGCCAGAGAGCTCACTTTGAAGCTCGCGTGGAGCCTCAGAATGATCTGACTATGAAGATCGAATGGTACCACAATGGTAAACCCATTACAGCAGCCAATCGAACTCAAACTTACCACGATTTCGGATATGTTGCCATTGACATTGTTCAAGTACGTTCTGAAGACGCTGGAACGTACACAGTTGTTGCTAGAAATGCTATGGGTGAAGCCCAGCTTTCTGCCACGATGGTCGTTGAAAGTAAGCATACGATTAATTTTACTAATACATTTCTTACTCATAACACTATTTTATGTTACATTTTCTTTGCTATGATTCTAACGGTACAATGTGTTGCAGCTCGATCAAGCATTGACACTAGCAGCATGCACAGAGGTGCATTCGAAAAGACACGTCGCTTCGAAGGTTCTGATTTCGTGGAGCCTCAGTATCACATCGAGGAGATATCCAAATCAAAGCCCATCTTTACCCAACCATTGAACGATCCGAAACCTATGAGCGAGGGCAAAAACATACATCTGGAGTGTCGACTAGAACCCATGGGTGATCCAACAATGAGAGTCGAGTGGTTCCACAACGGACACCCCGTTACTGTTGGGTCAAGGTTCCGAACCTATTACGATTTCGGATACGTGGCTCTGGACATCATTCACGCCACTGCTCTTGATTCCGGCGAGTACACGGTCAGAGCAACGAATCATCTTGGAAGTGCACACACTTCTGCTTGTGTACGTGTCATCGGTAGATCAGACATCGTCACCGACACTCAGAACGAGCAGTCCTTAGAACAGATCCAGATGCTGGAGGATGCCTCGCGATACAGAAGGACGCAGCAGGAGGAAGTGATGGTAGAGCAACCACCGCAGTTCACTCGTCCTCTGCACAACATCGAGACAGTTGAACTGACCAACGTTCACATGGAGTGTCGATTGCAGCCGGTCGGCGACGCGACAATGAAGGTCGAATGGTTCGTCAATGGTCGTCCGGTCAAAACTGGTCACCGTTTCAGACCGTCGTACGAATTTGACTACGTCGCTCTGGACATCCTCGGGGTCTACCCAGAGGATTCCGGAGTGTACACATGTCAAGCTCGCAACCAGCTTGGCGAAGCAGTCACCTCTTGTTCCGTGCGAGTTCATGCGAAGAAAGACCTGCTGCTCGAGTCCCAAAATCCTGAAGGACTTGAGAAGATACACTATCTCGAAGACAGTTCCAAATACAAACGAAACGAACTTGTCGATGAGGTTGTTAATGTGAAGCCCAAGTTCGTGACGAAACCAAAGAATCAAGAAAACTTAAGGGAAGGCCAACACGCTCATTTTGAATGCAAACTGGAACCAGTCACCGATTCCCATCTCAAAGTGGAATGGTTCTAAAAATGGACGTCCAGTAACGATAGGTAAAGTATCAATGATTCAATTTCATCTGGTTAGATAAGCAAAATTGGTCTTTGTGATAAAGATAAGATCCTTAACAATTTTTTTTTATTTCAGGACACCGCTTCCGTCCCATTCACGACTTTGGTTACGTGGCTCTGGATGTGATCGATCTGATCGCAGAAGATACCGGCACCTACACATGCCGCGCTGTCAACTTAGCAGGAAGCGATGAAGTTCATTGTGTATTGTCCTGTCGTCCAACATCTCAAATCTTGACTGACACACAGAACGAAAGCGGCTTGGAACAAATTCATTACTTAGAAGATAGAACTAAATATCATAGACAGGAGGTGATCGATGAAACCACCACCCAAGCTCCAATCTTCACCGCTTCATTGAACAATGTAGAAATCAAAGAAGGACAGAGAGCCCACTTCGAATGCCGGCTGATACCAGTTTCAGACGCTACTATGAAGGTTGAATGGTTCCACAATAACAAACCAGTCAAAGCGGGATCCAGATTCGTGGAAACCAACAGTTTTGGATTCGTCGCACTGGACATTATGTACGCCTATCCAGAAGATAGTGGAACTTACACATGCCGCGCTACCAATGTTATCGGTGAAGCTATCACTTCGGCAACCGCAATCGTTCATTGTAAGTGTATATTTCGATAGACGACAATTTGAAATTGAAATTAAAAATTTAGTCGCCTGGAAAATATATCAAATAATTGTATTTCATTTTTAGCTAAAAAATCAATCTATCAAGAGACACAAAACGAGCAGGCCCTTCAAAGACTCCGCCATCTGGAAGATGCATCGCGCTACCAAAGAAAAACTGCACAGGAAGAAACTGTTACTCAAGCGCCAATGTTCACAATGCCCATCAAAGACTTGCGTGTCGCTGAAAATCAAGCGGCTCACTTCGAAGCACGCGTTATTCCTGTTGGTGATGCGAAACTTAAAGTAGAATGGTTGCGTAACGGAGTTCCCATTGCAGCTTGTAAGCTTGTGCATTTTTTGTCTTTCTTTATTATTTGAAATTTTGAAATCTTCGTTACAATGTCTATTTTAACTTTCAGCCAATCGAATCACAACCATGCACGACTTCGGATACGTTGCTCTGAATATGAAGTACGTCAACCCTGAGGACTCAGGCACTTACACATGCCGAGCTTTCAATGACCTTGGCGAAGCCGTAACATCAGCAACACTTTTCGTACAATGTAAATAAATTTTTTATTCATGTATAATACCTGATATTCAAATTATAAATAGATCATTCTTAACAAATTTGTATAACTGTTTATAGCGAAAGCAGCTCTGCAATTCGAGTCTCAACACGAGAGTGCACTATCTAAACTGCAAGCTCTAGAGGGTACCAACAGATACCAGAGAAGAGAAGAGGAAGAAGTTGCAGTAACTGAAAAACCCAACTTTGTTGTCCAACTTAATGGTCCTCGTAATCTAGTTGAGGGTCAAAGCGCTCATTATGAATGTAGAATTGAACCCTACCCTGACGACTCGATGAAGGTGGAATGGTTCCATAATGGAAAACCTTTGTCTACTGGTCACCGTCACAGAACTACTTGTGCCTTTGGTTTCGCAGCTTTAGATGTTCTATCGGTTTACGCAGAAGATGCTGGAACCTACACTTGCCAAGCAACAAATAAACTGGGACAGGCAACGAGCTCGATCAATCTAGATGTCAAAAGTAAGAATAATGATAAAAATATAACAATTTGACAAAGAAAACATCAAGGAAATAATATAAATAATTGATTTGTTCAATATTTTTAAGGGGTAGATAATAATGAAAGTATTAATTTGTCTTTCTTTATACAGCTCGCGCTTCTATTATTCGTGACACTCAGCACGAATCAGCTCTGAAGAAGATCCAATACCTAGAGGATGATTCGAGATACAAACGTGTGTCTCAAGAAGATGAAATCATTGCTGAAAAGCCCAAATTTGGACGACCGTTGAAGAACATTGAACATCTGCCGGAGGGCAAGAGCGCTCACATCGAGGCCACTTTGACTCCAGTCAATGATCCTACTATGGTAGTTGAGTGGTACAGAAATGGCAAACCAATTCCCCAGGGACACAAATTTAAGACAACCTATGATTTCGGTTATGTTGCTTTGGACATTTTGTACGCCTATCCTGAGGATTCGGGTACTTACATGTGCAAAGCTAAGAATGCCGTTGGAGAGGCTGTTACTACATGTGTTATTACAGTCGATTGTAAGTAAATAATTAAGAGTGAACTTTGAAATTTCAGGTATTGATTAACTTTCTTCATTACAAATAATTTGTTACATTTTTTATCACAGCAAAACAAAGTTTGTGTCTCGATACTCTTGATGCCCAACGTCTTCAGAAGATTAAGGAACTTGAAACAGTAGAAATTAAACAAGAAGTTGAACCGGAAGTAATTCATCAAAAACCAGTATTCTTGACGGCTTTGAACAATATTGAAAATTTGAAAGAGGGCGAACATGCTCATCTTGAATGCCGTGTTGAACCAGTGAACGATGCCAATTTGAAGATTGAATGGTAATTTTTGACCATTTTTAGAATGTCTGATTCTGTAAAAATTGGTCATAAAAATTTAACTTTTAATTTCATTTGTTTTTCAATTGAAATTTTCAGGTTCGTTAACGGAGTTCCTGTTAAGACCGGTCACCGTTTCCGCAAAACTCATGACTTTGGCTACGTTGCTCTCGACATTTTGTACGCTTACGCAGAAGATTCTGGAACTTATATGTGCAAAGCAACCAACCTTGCAGGCGAGGCAGTCAACACCTGCACAATTAAAGTGGGCTGTAAGTAAAAATAATCAAAATTTCTTTACATTTTAAATTATTTTCAGGTTAACAAAAAGAATCTCATTTCAAATAAAATTTCAACATTTATTTTAGCCCGCCGAAGTATTCTTTTCGATACTCAACATCCCGACGGACTTGAAAAAATACGAGAGCTTGAAGCTCAGGGACGACCCACAAGACTTGAGATTGAAGAACCTCCAATTACACCACCTCGCTTTGTCACCGATCTCAGGGTGCGTTTCTTTAAAATAAAATTGTTGCTAAAAAACCAACTGATATTTTTTAATAATGTAATATTTCTTTACAGGGCACTACTGAAGTTTACGAGGGTCAAACTGCTCATTTCGAGTGTCAAATTGAGCCAATTCATGACGCTAATCTTCGAGTCGAGTTTTATCATAATGGAAAGCCACTGCCATCGGCTTCTCGCTTCCACATCACGTTCGATTTCGGATATGTTGCGCTTGACATTAGTCACGCTGTTCCAGAAGATGCTGGACAGTATTCTGTTCGTGCTGTTAACAACCTTGGAACGTGTGTTTCTTCAATTGAGCTCAGAGTCATACCCAAGGAAAGTATCGTTCTCGATTCGCAACGCCCAGAAGGACTGGAGAAAATTCGCCAGCTTGAAGCCCAACAACCATGGAAAAAGCCAGATATTCCAGAACCAAAGACAATGCAACGACCAGTGTTCACCCAACCGTTGCAAAATATTGATGCTCTGCCCGAGGGACAAACTGCTCACTTTGAATGTCGCTTGATCCCTGTTGGAGATCCGACATTGAAAGTAGAATGGTTCAGAAATGAAACTCCAATAGAAACAAGTAAACATTCATTCATTCAAATTGATTTGCAAAATTTTATCAAAACGAAATCAAAATTATTGACATGAACTTTTCTTATAATTTATTAGGTTCTCGTATTACTAAGACACATGATTTTGGCTATGTGTCACTTGATCTATCTCATGTACGGGAAGAAGACGAAGGCGTTTACTCTTGCCGTGCGACTAATGCTTTGGGTGAGGCTGTAACTACAGCTTCCATGAGAGTATTGAGTAAGTACAAATGCAAATAGAAGTAAAATCAAATTTATGCAATTTGTTTACTTATTTTTCTATTATGTTATTTTTAGCTAAGGCGAACATTCAACGTGACACACAATATCCAGATGCTCAACAGAAGATCGCTCGGTTAGAAGCTGACAAAGGTCCCGCTAGACCTGAAGAACCGGAAAAAGTTTTCGACAAGCCTATCTTCACACAATTACTAACTGGTCCGACAGAGTTGTGGGAAGGTCAAATAGCTCACTATGAATGTCGTGTGGTACCAGTTGGCGATGCCAATTTACGATTCGAGTGGTATATCAATGGAAAAGAACTCAAGATAGGTGCGTAAAGATCATTTTAAATCTCCAACTCTGCTATTTTTAATTCAAAAATATGAAATTGTAATTTTTGAAACTGTTAATTTCAGGTTCTCGCTTCCACGTTAATCATGACTTTGGTTTCGTTACCCTTGATATCATGAAAGTAATTCCAGAAGATTCAGGTATTTATACTTGCAAGGCCATCAACAAAGCAGGCGAATCGGTCTCGTCAATATCACTGAAAGTGAAAGCTCGATCGGCAATCTCTGGCGATTCCATACAACCGGATGCTTGGCAGAAGATTCAGCTGAAGGAGGCAGAGATGAACAAGGTTCCTGAGATGTTTGTTGATACGACACCACAACAAGCACCAGTGTTCACGACACACCTGAAGAGTTTCGACAAATTAGCCGAGGGCCAACACGTGTATCTCGAAGCTCAGATTGAGCCTCGAGCCGATCCCAACTTGCGAGTTGAATGGTTCAAGAATGGTGTGGCTCTTCAAACTGGAACTAGATTGAAGAGTACATTCGACTTTGGTCTGGTCACTCTGTCTATAAACTCTCTGAGACCAGACGATTCGGCTCTCTACACTTGTAAAGCTACCAACTTGATAGGGGAAGCTGTTTCTACCAGTAGTTTGAAGATTGTGGACCGACATTGGTTATTGGGAGACACCTTACATCCAGACGCTCTTCCAAAAATTGATGCTTTGGAACAACCCGTTGTCACAACCAGAGAACAGCCAGAACCAACTTATGAGGAACCAGTTTTCATTACTCATTTGAACAACGTGGAATGCATCGAAGGCGACAATGTACACTTTGAGTGTAACGTTGAACCATCCAAAGACCCTACCATGAAGATCGAGTGGTTCCTCAACGGAAAGCCTCTACCATTTGGATCGAGATATAAATCTACCTACGATTTTGGATACGTGGCATTAGACTTGACCCATGCCTATGAGGAAGATTCTGGAATTATTACTGTAAAAGCAACCAATTCCAAGGGCTCAGCTCAAACTACCGGTACCCTCAAGTGCACCAGCAAACAGAACATCTACTTGCAAACTCAACACCCGCAAGGCGAGGCTGGACTTGAAAAAGTCAAAGAGGTTGAAGATGCTTACATGTCCAAGTATAAGAAACCAGCTGAAGGTCCGGAATCCGAATATCCCAAACCTATCTGGACCGTTCCACTTGAACCGGAGTTCAGACTCAAAGAGGCTGAACCCCTGCACCTTGAAGGTCAAGTTGAGCCTAAGGACGATCCCAACTTGAAGATCGAGTGGTATTTCAATGGAAAGGTTCTGGAACATGGTTCTCGATTCAAGATGACCAACGATTTTGGTTTTGTCACATTAGACTTAACAGACGTCTACGATCGTGACTCTGGCATCTACACTTGCAAGGCTTACAACAAAGCAGGAGAGGCCTTCACATCTACCACCATCTATTGCTCGACCAAGGAGAACATCATCGAAAGGTCACAACATCCTAAAGGCAAAGAAGGCCTGGAAGCTATCCAAGACTTGGAAGAATCTCTCAAGCGTCCCGACGGACGTCCAGCAGAGTCCGAGGAAGGTCATCCTCCTGTGTTTACATCGCAATTTGAAAACTTGTCCAACTTGTCCGAGGGTGAGATCGCCCACTTCGAGGCGTCGCTCACGCCCACTGGAGATCAGACGATGGTGGTCGAATGGTTCTACAATGGCAAATCATTGGAAGCCAGTCACCGCATCAGAACAGTCTATGCTTTTGGCATGGTTGTGCTCGAAGTTTTGGGAACCAAGATCGAAGATTCCGGCTCGTACTCGTGTCGTGCGACCAACAAGTGGGGACAGGCTGAGATCAGCGTGAACCTCGAGTGCGTGGACAAGTCGAAGGGACAGAAGCCCAAGTTCACAACTCACATCCAGTCGATCGAGGGTCTTAAGGACGGACAGTCGGCCCACTTCGAGTGCACTTTGATCCCCGTGGGCGATCCTAACATGAAGGTCGAGTGGTTCCACAATGGCAAGCCACTGCGCCACTCGTCCCGCTTCAAGATGGTCTCAGACTTTGGCTTCGTTGTGATGGACATTGCAGGAGTCATGTCCCACGACAGTGGCGAGTACATCTGCAAGGCCAGCAACAAGTTCGGCGAAGATTTCACCAAGGCTACCATCAAGTGCTTCGGCAAGAGCGGTGTATATTTGGACTCCCTACAGCCGGACTCGCTCGCTCGCATTCGCGAGCTTGAATCTTACAGCGAACAGCCTCCGGTAGCAGCCACTCCTGTTGCTGAGCCACCTAAATTCATAACACAAATTTCTGACATCGCCAGACTGGTGGAAGGCCAGTCTGCCCACTTCGAGGCCAGACTCACTCCCATCACCGACCCTGACTTGAAGGTCGAATGGTTCTACAATGGAAAGAAATTGCCCCATGGACACCGGTATAGAACCTTCCATGACTTCGGCATTGTCATTCTCGATATTTTGTACTGTTACGAGGAGAATTCGGGTGTTTACGAATGCCGAGCGGTTAACAAGTATGGCGAAGATAGTACAAAGGCTACGCTGAAGTGTTTGTCGAAGGCGAATCTCATTCTTGAGACGCAGTTGCCGAAGGGAATGGAAGGTGGATTGGAAAAGATTCAGACGCTTGAAGATTCTTTGGTACGAACCAGAGATGAAAAGACCGTTGAAGAGCGTCGCGAAGCGCCGAGATTCACTGTTCCGCTTAGTAACATCGATGGACTCCGCGAAGGAGAGAGTGCTCATTTCGAAGCTCGTCTTATTCCAACTGACGATCCAAAGATGAAGGCAAGTTTGTTTACATATATGTTGATTTAAATTTGGCAGAATTAATATAAATAAATTAATTGAATCTTTTAGGTTGAATGGTTCTGGAATGGCAAACCTCTTCGTACAGGATCGAGATTCCGCACGTTCTGTGACTTTGGATTTGTGATCTTGGAGATATCTCCGATCTATCCTGAAGACTCTGGCGAGTACAGCTGCCGAGCGACAAACGATTACGGCGATGCTGTAACTTCTTGCTCAATGAAATGCAGTGGCAAGCGCAGCATAATCATGGAATCACAGCTTCCTAAGGGAATGGAGTCGACCATCGACAAGATCGCTGAACTCGAAGGTCTTGGAGGAGAGCCGGGCCAGATAGTGCCTGACGATGACACCGGAATGCCACCTGAGTTCATCATCACCCCATCGGATCTGATGATTTCAGAAAATTCATTGGCACACTTTGAGTGCAAACTGATTCCTGTGAATGATTCCAGCATGCGGGTGGAGTGGTTCCACAATGGCAAACCCTTGCTGGCTGGTTCTAGGATTAAGACCATTCACGACTTCGGTTTCGTGATCCTGGAAGTTGCCAGTTGTTACCAGCGTGACTCCGGTCTTTATACTTGCAAAGCGACCAACCGACATGGTGACGCTACTGTGTCTTGTAAATTGCAAGTGGTCGGACGCCAGGGAATCATCTTGGAACCACAGTTGCCACAAAACTTCAAGTCTGGCACTGAGAGCATTCAAAAGTTGGAAGAAGCTCTGCACAAGAAAGATGAGATTTTAGTCGATGACGAAACCCCACAGCCACCTAAGTTTGTGGTCGAATTGAAAGATATTGAAGTGGATGAAGCTGGACCGAGTCACTTTGACTGCCGAGTTGAACCAGCGAGTGACCCGACCATGCGAATAGATTGGTACCATAACGGGCGACCCTTCGCCACAGGATCTAGAGTACATCAGATCAACGATTTTGGCTTTATCTCGTTAGATTTGTCGTACACTTATGCGAGAGATAGTGGAGAGTATATTTGCAAAGCTACGAACAAGTGGGGTTCTGCTACTACCAAAGCTACAATAACATGCAAATGTGAGTTATCTTTTAGTATGCTACTAATAATGTAAATGTTGCTGTAAAAAATTTTCAATAATGTAAAACAATATTTTAATCTCTAATCTGAATCATTCTTTTTTTCAGCCAAAAAAGAGATCGACTTTGACTCACAGCTACCTACCGGAATGAGTGGTGAAAAGTTGAAGGAACTTGAGCGTGGTCCAATAACTGAAAAAATAACACCGCCAGAGCCACCCAAACAACCACCACGATTTATCACCCAAATACAATCAGCCACCGTGGAGGAATCAGAATCTGTACGATTTGAATGCCGAGTTGAGCCTAAAGATGATTCTAACTTGCGTATTGAGTGGTACAGAAACGGAAAATTGATACCAGCAGGTCATCGATACAGAACGACTTATGACATGGGTTATGTTACCATGCAAATTTTGTATGTCTACCCAGAAGATTCGGGAGAATATGTATGCAAAGCAATCAACGATCTTGGAGAAGACACTACGAGAGCATCTGTTTCGTGCAAGAGTAAGTTGAATGCAAATGTGGTAGGAAAATACAGTTGTATTTGTACAGTTATATGAATGACTATTAAAAATGGTTACCTTTTTTACAGCATTGCCAAGCATCATATTACAGAACCAAGTGCCGAAAGGTATGAAGAAATCGGAAGCCCTCATGCAGATGGAAGCGACGATCAAGAAGTACACTTCTGAAGTACATCTAACAGAAGATGATCTGTATGATGCCGAGAAGAAACAACCGCCAAGGTTCGTCACTCAGATTCAAAACCAAACGGACCTTGTGGAAATGAATACTAGCAAATTCGAGTGCCAATTGGCTCCAGTCGGTGACCCCAACATGAAGGTCGAATGGTTCTTCAATGGCAAACCATTGCCGCATAAAAATCGTTTCACTCCTATCTACGACTTCGGATACGTTGCCATGAACTTTGGATGGGTATATCCAGAGGACAGTGGCGAGTATCTCTGTCGGGCTACCAATCTTTATGGAATGGATGAAACCAGGGCTATTATCAGAACCGCGGGTAAACCGGGCATAATATATGATTCGCAACTACCAAAGGGTATGAAGAGTATCGAAAAGATCAGAGAAATGGAAGCTTCTTGGCAAACGTAAGACATTTTTTTATTGAAAACAAACAAAATTGAATTTGTTACAAGTATGGAATTTTGATCAATCTATTTTATCTGATTTAGAACTGTCGAAGAGGCAATTGAGGAGGAAAAAATAAAGTCACCGCCAACATTTGTGAGCAAACCAGAACCTGTAACTGTGGAGGAAGGTGACTATTCCAGATTCTGCTGTCGTGTTACCGGTCATCCTAAACCGCGTGTGATATGGATCCTCAACGGACATACTGTTGTTAATGTAAGTTTCCCATTCTTTGTAATACAATCAAATTTCACATTATATAATTCATCTCATCGTTGCAAGAATTATAAAACAATTATTTGTTAATTTTATGATACAGGGATCGCGTTACAAGTTGACCTATGACGGCATGTACCATTTGGATATTCCAAAAACAAGACAATATGATAATGGAAAGATTGAAGTTATTGCTCGCAGCTCAGTGGGTGAAGCTCGTACTGAAACAACATTGACTGTGAAACAACGAAGCGATGATTATCGCGGAGTTTTGAAGAATGCACCAAGACGTAAGTTTACAGAACTTGAACAGCTTTTTTTTTATTTAGAACGTCAGTGGTTAAAATTATGCCTGAATTCATATTTATTTATGATTCTTGAAGAAATGAATTGATTCGTTGGTTCAAATATTTGGGCGATGAGGAATTCTTTCTTGCCCATCTGTTAATCGCTGACGATCTTTTAATCAAATTTTACACAATTTTGATATGCACAAAAAACATCAATCATATTGAAGATCATTTTACATAAAAAAAAAAATGTGATGATGTACAAGACATTTTTATGGCTATCTTTTAAAAAATACGACACTTGAAAAAGAACTTGCAAATTTACCTCAACACTTCCCCCCACCTTCCAATGAATCGCTGCCCGTTCCTTGATTTTCCTGCAATATTAAAGCAGCTTCTTGCACCGATCTACGTGACGCTGAGCTAGATATTTGGAAAACAATGAGCGTTGTTTCTTGAACTTGACAAGACGAACGCACTTCGACGTTTCTATTTATATTATGTCTACGTTATCAGGAATAATGGTCTAAGGTATGAATCGAAATAAGTTCTTGAATGTTGATGTACCCCGATGAGGATGTACAAACGTACACCTCTTTTTGTGAATGACCCCTACTATTGATACAGTGACATTTTATTAATATGATTATTCCATTTGCACCAGACCGTTGAATAATACATACTGACATATTTGACAGAACAATTTACAAACTGTGCTATGCATTCTTGTTCCAATACTTTCTTCGTCCTTACTTCACGAGTCCTCTCTTTTATCTTGTAACTAAAAAATATCCTTAGAATATATGGCATCGAAATAAGTGTTATGTGTCGTATTGTTTTGTTATCTGTTCTGTAAGTTCTTAGAAAAAAAAATTTTTGCCTGTTTGTGCAACAATTTTATTATGACAGGTACTGTAATCTGTTATGTGCAATGTTGTTCATTCAAATTTTGGTATATAATATTTTGGTTTCCCTGTAAAAACATTGTATTAAAAATATTATTTTATCAGCTTGGTATGATTCAACACAACAAACGGAGCACCAAGATACAGAACTTGAGCGTGTATTCGATGAACGAAAAGAAATTGCTAGTCAGAGCATTGACACAATCACAGACCATCATCTGAGCCAGAAGATCATCAAGGAGCCTGATACGGAATGGCAAAAGAATGTTAAGGAAAAGAAGAGAGAGGGATATTACAGCAAACTCATGAATCTCGAGGAAGAACAAATCTTAAAAGAGAGCAGACTGCGTGAGGCTTCTCATCAGTTTGCCATCCCTGGGGATAAACTTGTGAAGAATTCTTTGGCTAAGGGCATGGCTCAGAAGTACCAAGAAAACTTGTGAGTATTTTATCGAAAGATGCAAGTCTTTTTTATTCAACCAAGAAACAGTTTCATTTTAACGGGTAACTTGTTATTGCAGAGAACAACAGCCACAAGTTCAGGAACCAATCACTCCACCGCCTAGCAAGGTCACAAAGAAATTCACCACCCAAATAGATGTTGACTCTCAACGTCTAAAAGGTCCTGCAAAACACCCTCCCGAACCATCTGAGTCGACAGTTCATGGAAAGGAAGTGCACGTTGCAAAACAGAAGCAGACGCAGAAAGAAAGGCAAGGAGATTTAGAAATCACTAGGAAGATAACTTCAACAGAAACTACCGAAGTTGAGCACAAGGCGAAAACTCAGGAGCGCGTTGTTCAAGGCCAAGTGAAACCAGCGAAGCCTCCTGTATTCACCAAGAAGATTCAACCGTGTCGAGCTTTCGAACAGGAGCAAGCTAAATTTGAAGTTGAATTTGATGGCGATCCGCTGCCCACGATCCAGTGGTACCGGGAAGACTTCCCGATCCAAAAGTCGCCTGACTTCCAAATTCACACGTTCAGTACAAAGTCCGTGCTTATCATTCGCCAAGTCTTCATGGAGGATTCAGCAGTGTTCTCTGTTGTCGCTGAGAACCGTGGAGGCAAAGCAAAATGTAGCGCTAATTTGGTAGTGGAGGAGCGAAGGCGCCAGGTCGGAAGAGGCGGTGTTATTCCACCAAGTTTCCTCTCGACGATCCAAAGTGCGACTGTTAACAATGGCCAGTTGGCACGATTCGATGCCAAAATTTCTGGAACCAAACCCATGGATGTTTATTGGCTTAAGGTGACTGTTTTGAACAATTTAATCTATTTAAATCTTTTGAATGATGAATTACTAAACTGGTTTTATTATTATTATTTTTTTTTGCAGAACGGCAAAAAAGTCACCCCAGATATCCGTTACAAGATGCTGGAAGAGGATAACACCTGCACTTTGTTAATTTTGGAAAGTATTCCTGCGGACACAGGAAAATATGAATGTGTTGCAATAAACAGTGCAGGCGAAGCTCGTTGTGATGCGGAGTTAACTGTCCGGGGTCCGCAGGCTGCAAAACCGTCTACTGCAAAACCATCTACTACTGCTGTAGAAAATAAACCAGCTATCGTAGAACCGTTGAAAGATCAAACAATCAACGAAGGTGCGTCGGTGTCTTTTGTATGCCGAATAACGGCCAAACCTACGCCAACTGTACAGTGGAAGAAGGGTGACAAGGTATGTTAAAAATGAAATATTGTTTATTCGATTAATATTTCTGTACAACGTTTTGTAACGAGAATTTAACGAGTAATTTGAATTAAAATTTGTTTTTGTCAGATAATCAAGCCGTCGAAGTATTTCCAAATGCAAAAGGAGAATGATGTATACTCTTTGAGAATCTCGGAAGCCTTCCCAGAAGACGAGGGAGTTTACAAATGCATTGCCAAAAACTCGGCTGGAGAAGCCATTACAACAGCAAATCTTCGAGTACTTGGTAAATAATTATTGTTATTTCGAAAATGTATTATTATTGAATTAAATATATTTTTATATCTGTGAATGTATATATCTTGGATTGATTCTTGATAAATTTGAATGAATTTTGCAATGAGTTTTAACAATTGACATTTATAGCTCCAGATACTGCTGACGTATTACCAAAACTAACTCCTTTGAAAGACCAAATTGTGTTGGAGGGTCAACCTGCCCAATTCAAAACGCAAGTTACACCTGCAAAACTAAAGCCTACTATTCAATGGTATCGTGAAGGAGCTTTGATACCCCAGTCGCCAGATTTTCAAGTAAGATTTGAAATTGAATTAACTTTATTTTTAGTTGGTACTTTATCATTCACAGAAATGAAATACAGTTTACATCATATTTTAGTGAACATTGAATTAATATTAAATTGAAATTTTATAATAAGTTACAAAAAATAGACATTTATAGTTGGAATGTTTTTAGTTGCAAAATTGTTTTCTCTATAGTAAAAGTTAGAAGGTGAAGTATTAAAACGATAAATGTTAGATTGAAGTACCATTTATTATGCTGAAGTGTTTTTATAAATAACAAATTTGGTACGCTGTCAACAATTTTTGTTAACGTCAAGTTTAATAGATTTGCTGTACATTTATTGAATTGAAAATAGAGAACATGCCAACGATTCATATAATTTTTCTCAAAGACACTTTATTTTCAAAACTGTAAACAAAATTTTGAATTTGCCCTTTCATTAGAATTGGCATGTATTTAGTGAAAAATAGGCAATTGCAACTGGGCGCGATAAAATATATTTTCATGAATTGATAATTTATAAATTATTCATAAATAATTCATCATTCATTTTTTATTTATAGATGATACACGAAGGTAATAACGCTGTGCTATTAATTGCTACGACTTATGAAGAAGACACAGGCGTATTCACCTGTAGGGCCACAACGTCTGCCGGTACGGTAGAAACATCTGCCAAGCTCATCGTAAAAAGTAAGAATTGATGAAACTTTGAATTAAATTAGTTAATGCAGATTCAGATTGAATCGTTTTTAGAATCGAGATACAAGATTTTTAGGCTTATAATTCACTTGAAGCGGTTTTCCAAATAATTTATTTTTGAAGAGAAGGAAGTTAAAATACACTTCATTATTTTATCAGTAATGTTACATTTGTTCTGACGTTACGAAACTTTTATGACAAACATCATGAATGTTTACAAATAAAAGTTGCAATTATGAACAAAATTATGCCAAAAACTTCATGGTTGTATCAAATTCGTTGGCGCAAATACGAAATCATTTGTTTCAATTATGACTTCTCTCGTTTACCTGAACAAAAATATGAAACAAGTTATTTGAAAAACCGCATTATGAGTCAATAAACAACTCATGTTCAAATTTCAACAGAATGACATTTATTCTTGTATAACTCATATATTTTGTTATTAACAATCATGATTTCGTCATTAAAAATTTTTGTGATTCGGGCAGTTCTTACTAACAATTATTGATGTTGAAACAAAAAGTAAATCAATTTTTAATTCATACGATGTGAACTAGTCAAGTTACTTCTTTAAAAAACTGCTTGTGTTTTCGTGAACGACGTGATATAATCATAGTTAATTATCATATTTAAAGAAAAAGTTTATCGAAGGTGGTGCTATAATAGATATAGATTTCATCGAATATCATTGAACAATTAAATAAAATACACAGAAACAAAAATGAATAAACTTAATGCAAAGAAAGAACTTTATATAATGTATTGCAACTTATAGAAAAATTCATTTCATGTTATAGTATTTGAAATAAACAACAAAAAAG